>WYDI02024010.1:58772-86052 GCA_009867235.2 Psittacus erithacus | reverse complement strand
GAAGCACAGCTCCTCCTGGCACCCCAGTTGCCCGTGCTGGGCTGGATGTTCAAAGGCAGGGTCTCCTCTACACATCACGCAACTGATGTTACATGGAGTAGCGCACAACAAGCTCAAATAGAAAATCCCAGTCATCCAGGAATCCTAGAAGGTCATCATGGACTAGCCAGAGGGCAAAGATTTTGCAATGTCACCAGATGATGAGGTAACACGTTGAGGACGCCCCACTGTACACCAAACTACCAAAGAATCTATCTGCTGGGGAAAAGAGTCTGTGTTATTTCTGCTTCAGGAAAAGGTAAACCCACTTGTGGGACTGCCTTTGCTCAAGGACCTGGGTCCACTTGGTGACTAATGTGGAAGGACGTGAAGTCCAATGTGTACCTCAAGGGGATTTTATCTTGTGTGAGAATAGCCACTGAACTGAACTGTATGATGCTGTGTACACTGGATATTATCGCTTCCATGGTGGCCATACATCCATCACTGCGCTGGATGCCTCACGGCACCCATCTTCACTGCTCTGGATTTGAGGATCTGAACCTGACTTCCTTTTGATCACCACATTAATGAAGAATGAACTTCAATAAGACTGGACGAGTGCAGTGGTGACGGAATAAGCTTCAGCATGCAACAATCCACCACTGTCCTAGTTGTGGCTGATAGAGTTAATTTTTTCCTAGTAGCTGGTGCAGTGCTATGTTTTGGCTTCTGTTTGTGCACTTTTCTGTGCGTTCAGAACCACCTTTTTTGGATGTCACTCAGTGCAATCTCACCATGTACTCCTCTTATTTAGTGAATCACAGTCCCAAGGCTTTGTGTTAAACAAAAGATGGACCTTCCGAAAACCAAAATGTCTACTCCCTTCATGTAGCACACAGGCACCTGAATGATGAGAATCCTGGAGGGAGTTGGCACAGTTGAAATTCCCAGAAAACTCTCTGGGCAGATGATTACCTTCTGGTTAGCACACCACATTCCAGTCTAACAATGAACAGAAACAGCATATCTAACTATAAAATTTGTTTGATTATGCAATAGCATGAAGAATCCTTCCTCTTGCATGCGCTTACATGTAATTTCCCTGAAAAAAATTAAAGTGACTTTTACATGTTAAAGAGGAGCTACTTCGCCTCCTAAAGAAAAAAAAAACACAAAAAAAAAAAACAACCCACAAACAAACTCCAAAACCAAACAAAAACACACACAAGAAACAAAACCCTGTAAGACCATTATTTTCAGAAGCACTCTAGCAAAGGTATCTAGCGCTTGACTCCACTTGTGGCCAAAATCCCAACTTTTAGGTTTTGTTCACAGTCCACTGCTATGAATGCAGGCAACCAATTTATTAGTATCTGCCTGAAATCTACAGTTAAGGTTGAAACAGCTCCCTATGGGATATTTATAGCTATCAGTAGTCATCACAGCATAATCGTAATACTGAAGTGACCAAGCAGTTTAGAATACAGAAAAAGCAGCTTCTCTCCTCTCATAAAACTGGTATAAACTCCTTCTGTTACTTGAAGTGGGTCTTTCATGCAAGCAATTACATTTCTACTTGGTAATAGGCCAAGGCATGGGTGAAAAACCATTTCACCATTTTACCAATGGTGAAAAACACCAGATTCATCCGATTTTATTCTATGATAAGATGAGTGGAATTTGCTTATCTCCTGTAAAATCAAGCTGACAAGAGACTCATGGTAAAGACTCCAAACCAAAAGGCCATCAGCTTTTTTATTCCAAGTACCAACTCCTAACATACTGCTGTACACCTGGGGACTCACAGCCAAACATGCATGGGTCCACCCTCAGACAACAACAGGCTCCATAGCTTATTACCACAATTTTAACTTTCCTCTAGTTTGCTGATCCCCATCCCCCCCAAAGTCCAAGTTCAAATCAGGACTGGAACTTCTTGCTCCATTTACACACCTGAAAAAGTTGATACCAGTTTTCAGATTTGCTGAGCCCTTAGCAGGGCATGTGGCAGAGCCTGGCTAGTTGTACCTGCAAGTGGTAACAGGTCACTCAGATAACACCCACTCCCTAATTATTTCAGTCATGAGACACGTAGCCTGCAGCTCCAGCACAGTACCTGACATAAGTATGAATTTCCCCAAAAGCCGGGTTCTGTTCAGTTGGGCTGATTGCAACTGCTTGGGTTCGTCTACTTCTACACACAAGGCCACCTTCCTCCTACCATGAGAGTCACATAACAAATTTCATTTTTCCATAACCAGTGAACAAGCAAAGCTACTCCAGTCTGCCTACAGCTCAGTGAAAGTATTGCTTTTCCACTTACCCTGTGCTTGTGGGGCAGGGCCTTAGAAAACACAGATGTCATTGGAGACTTCAGGCACAGCTAAGCTTCCCCTTTCCCACAGAAACAAGGTCCCGTTTCAGCTCACCCACCAAGAAGCTCTCCTGAGCGCTGGCTATCCTCACTGTTAGGAAATGCAGTAACTCATCCCTCTAAGCACAGCCACAACTGCTCCCACCAGGCTCAGCTCCCTCCCACCTCACACTGCAATCACAGTGGCCAGCTGACGACCCTCAGGGCTCACCACTAAGCTCTTCCCTTGCCATTCATTGCATGCACAACACCTGTGCAACAGCCAGCCACAGAAATTTAGTGACAGGAGCTCAAGTGAAATCACAGGAATTTTTTAAATTCCGTAATTCCTGTCTTTGGTATAGAAAATCAGCCTCAAATCAGGCAAAATTTCCTCCCTGCTGTGATCTGCCCTTACTTACAATTTTATCTGATCAAAAGAAAAAATATTTGCGTGAATTTGTGCGAGCCACTCATAAATGTAAAATAGACAAAGGATAAAAAGTCAATCAGTAGCAATCAAGGCCCGTCACTGGGCACAATTGCCACCTGTTCTGCATTCACTGTATTAAGCCATTTTCACCAGTCCAGAGGACAAACAAGGCCCTGGGTTTGGGTGAGGGGAGACTCAGATTGTTAGATCTAGGAAGGACTTTTACATGTGTTTGTATCTGTACCTGCTAAAGGGATGCTCTGCTCTTTTGTTTCCCCAGAATTGCTTACTGTATCATAGCTATTGCCATTTGGTACAACAATCCTACTCTTGGGGCACTGGGTATCTTTAACACTAACTGGGGGGGGCTTTGCCACCCAGATTGCTTGTACCAATTTTTGGCCTGCTGTTACTATGTGCACCACAGTGAAATGTGTTTTCCCACCAGGTTATAAGCAATTTTGCAACAGCACATTGCAAGCTTAAGCAAGGGCATAGAGAAATAAATACTTCTTACAGACACAACCTGGTTTTGTCTTGAGTTCTGCCCATGCACATAATATTTTAGTAAGGTTCCTGTAAGGAACCAGAGGACTCTGAATCACACTTTCATGTTGTAATAATGTCTCAGAATTAAATTCTACTGATCAGATGTTTGTGAACTCATGAGCTACTGTCCATCCCTGTGGCTCCACTGAGCTCTATGGAAAGCCTCCAAGCCCCCAAGAAACAATCCAAAAAGGTGTTAACCACGCAAGACAAGTTGCAAGCTCAGCACACTGATGAAAATAGCTTTAGAAAACATGGGTGTTTTGGCATACCATCATTGCTGGGGCTCCATCTGTTAATATTTTTTCCATTTGACACATCTTTTTCTCCTTTTCTATCTATCTTTTAATCCCCTCCTCTCCTTTTTTAACCTTTCTACTTTTTCCTTTCCCCATTCCTTTGCTCTCTGCTTCCTCCTAGCCTTCCCTTTTCTAACAGCTGCTGCCAGTGAAAAGTGACACAAGATAGGAATCCTGGATGACAGAGGCATCTTTGATCTTTCTCTCGCTAATTCATTGAACTACACAGAAAGAAAAATCCCACTACTGTTCCTGCTACAAATTGTCTAACTTTGAAGATCTTAACAATCTCAACAGACATACTCATTCATTCTTTGGGCTTAGTACCATGGTTTGTTTTCTTCACATTTAAACAATTCAGATAAAGGGTTTGGTTCTGGTTTCTATCAACAGAAATAAGATCAGAGATTTCCTTCCATTTGTATTTCCTCCTGAAGCATATTCTTAACACCTTCTTTCACTTTATCCCTTAGCCTAGGTATTTTGCATTCTTTTATAAAGATTAAAACAAACAAATAAAACCCCCAGCCCTTTTGTTCAACTCTGTAGAAACTGCTATTTCGATGTAACATAAAATGATTTCCTGGAATTCAAAAACTTGCTATTCCTAGACATGCCATCATGCAACACCATGGATAACTCAATTTTAGACTACCTCTCCCTTAACGTTTTCAGAACAGTCTGGCAGCTGTGACTGGCATAATCTGATGGGAATAAACTTAAAAGAAAACTGTCACTCCACCTTTATATTTCTCTTCACTTCTTTGGTCAAAAGGGTAAGGGCAAGATGTATGCTGTGAATGCTGAAGCTGCATTACCATGCTTTACAGCTTTGCCAGCTACTCCTCCAACTCCTGTCCTAAATAGGGAATGAACAGCTTTTGTAAACAGCTCCTAAACAAACCACCAGCAACGGGTGTTACGTAAGTAGGTGAATACTCAGCTGAAGTCTCTGTTTAGTACTGGGTGTAGCCTTTGTTCAACAGCTGCAAACAGTTCACAGATTCAGAAAAAAACCAGCCTGTTCATAACAAGCTGGCAAGCAGGGAATAGGACTAAAATCACTACATGAAGAACCTATGTAAGCTTTACTGCTCATGGGATGAAATCAGTCAGCAAAGCAAGACCCCTTCTACACTCCTCTGTGTTGCCAGTTGTATTTTACTAGAAGTTTAAGTTCTTAGCAATATCCAGTCACTTGCTTTGCATTTCTGCAAAGATATATCACTGTTGTATCTCAGTAAATGGAATTGCTGCTGGAGGCAGTAGGAGACAAACTAAGAACTTGTCTCCTGTGCCCTTGACACTTTCTTTTCTGCTCAACACAAGCGTCTCAACAGAGCAAGAGCATATGTGCAGGAGATGGCTACATTACATGTTTGTGCAAACAAGCTGCGTTGCATGCCAAGAAGAACATCATCCACGCTGGTGCAACTGCTTAAGGCATGGACTGTTTAATTTATTGGTGTTTGTAAAATATGTAATAAAGCAGAGAAAATAAACTGGTGCCAGATTTAAAAAGTTTTGCGAAGCCTGTAGCATAATAGCGTGTTATGTTCTTTCTTGTAATCAGTTTCATGCAACTCTGATTTTTTTTTTCTTGAACACTGTTAAAACAGTACAGCATCAATCAATCAATACAAGCTGAACAAGAGGTTTGAATATCTAGTGCTGTATGTTCAGTCCTAAGATATTAATGTGTCCAACATACAGTACAAACAGTTTTTTAAATATTCATGATTATGCCAGTAGAAGCTTTGCTGTGATTACCGTGTGCTGCAGCACTGCAGAGGAAACTTTTCACCAGCATACTTTATCGGATCTATCCTTGGTGTCCCTTTTTATCAGTTCTGACTCCAAATCCCCATCAAATTTGAGGATTATTTCCAGACAGAATACCAAAAGCTACACAGTCCTAATGAAATAAAGAATTATCCAGCAATTAGGGCTCTTGATACTTAATGTTATCCCTTAAAACAGTAATTTCCTGTGTGAAAACAAACTGCTGAATTTTGCTTCCCTGAAGGCTCAAAACAGGTTTTACACTAAGGTGACGGTTTGAATTGTAGCTATTGCAGTAGTGAAAACATACATACAGGGACACTGACATCCTGTTCTCCTTTATAGCTGACTCATGCTAAAAAAAAAAAAAAAAGTCAAGAAAATACAGAATTTTTATCATTCTTATTTGCATTATTAAATATATTTCAATGCAAGGGCCCATTTATTATTTATGATCTATTAAAAAAGATCAAAACCACTATATTCCAGTGAAAGTGTACAAGCTTTGTTACATTTTGGTTATGTTTGTGTTTATTCACTTTAGTTTCATCCTGGGACATTAGCTTTTAAAGACTGAAATTTTGTCCCTTTTTTCCTCATATATACCCCATTATATTACTGCAGAGAACAGGAGTCTCTGCACAGGAAGGCTGAATGGATTTGTGGGCCCAAACCCACGGTCAAGATCACCTGCAAACTTGCAATGTAAGTGTGATACAAGTAGGCTCAATATAAGACTGGGAGCCCTCTATGTATAACACAAGCACAGAGATTTTAGCAGTCAAAAGAAGGAAAAACAGACCAAAAGTGATCAGAAAAGACAGAGCTGGAAATCTAACCAAAAGCTCTTGGTTCCCTTCCAGCATGTTGTTCACCAGAACATGTTGCTTCCAACAAACATGGATGAAGACATAATTAACAAGCTATTAGCAAGGGAATTGTTTGGTATCTGTGGAAGCAAGCATAAGGTTCAACACTATTTATCAAGAATAAAATTTATAATTTTGAGATTTAAACCAATCTACTGGTTTAATCTTGTTTAGTGTTAATGACAGGCTGATGAATGTTCATGAATTGTTTTCTACAACAGCCACCAATAATCTCCAGAGTGAACAATAATTTAACATTATCTTTAGTTTGGTTTTCTAGAAAAGGGACAACTAAGTGATCAAGATATTTCACTGTCTGCCTGCACTCGCCCCAGGAACTTTTGATCCTCTGGCCATCCTCAGCCAAGTTTAAACATAGAGTGGACATCTTAACGACAGACAAATTTTTACAGAACACATTAAAGTGGGTAGATAAGAGAGATTCAGATTAGTGTCCTGGAAGAGACCGACAAGATTTCAGCTATTTGGAATTCTGGGTTGTAGCAGATAATGAGCCAGTCAGCAGAGTGTTTGAGACCAAAATATTCAGCACACCTGCTGTCACTGCTCTGTGGGATGCGGTAAGGAATGCAGGAGAATCTACAATTATTTTGGTGTTGAGAATTAGGTTATAAATGTAAACTAGAACATAAACCTACACGAAACTGTACTTCCTTAATTTCAGTGGTTTTATAGATGTTATATTCCTTCCATAGTGACAAGACAGCACAAGGCAGTTTTTCCAAGAGGAAAAGTAAAAGAAGATCCCACCCTCAAAGATTCCCTAATCTAGAAAATAACAGCAACATCACTGTTTGGGTTAGAAAGGGAAAAATAATGAAAAGTAGAGACTGCCAATAACAATCATTAACTGCTATTTCTATTATATTGCCATAC
Source organism: Psittacus erithacus (assembly GCA_009867235.2). Taxonomy (NCBI): domain Eukaryota; kingdom Metazoa; phylum Chordata; class Aves; order Psittaciformes; family Psittacidae; genus Psittacus; species Psittacus erithacus. The sequence goes on along the minus strand of WYDI02024010.1, from coordinate 78,888 downwards.
ATTTTGCTTCCTTTTTTTCACCTTTCATTCTGTTTTAAACAAATTGCTCCAAAGCTTTCTAAAATAAAAGTAAGTCAGCAAATTTTTTCATTTCTTTTTTTCTCTGTGTAAATAAACTTGAACTTTAGCCACAGCAGCTTTCACCTTATTTGGCCTGCAGATAACTCTTTCAGTTTCCCCTGCTCACTCCAAGATGACCTTTGCAGTCAGTCAGGAAATGTCGAGAGATTATAAGGAACCAGTTGCTTTGATGCCCTGTAGAAATGGGGCCAGTGACAGAGAACACTACTTTTTATTTTATTTTTAATCACTTTTCAGGGAAAGATAGAATATTTTTTAAAGGGATATTACATGCCCAGTCTTGTTTTTTTTACAGGCTTGACTTCTAGTGACTGCAACAGGATACTGCATGAGCATAGGACTGGATCCTTATATATAATTCACATTATGCAGAATTTTTTTTCCAACAACTTCATACAGGAAACTCCTAAAAGCAAACCAAACTGGAAATTAGGCAGCATAAGTCTGCCCTGACATACCATGTCTCTTTTACTGTTGTTGCTCTCTTACCAGAGCAATGATAGAAACCATCATTCCAAGCCTGTCATTTCTCCCACATCTCACAGATCCACATTTATTGCCTTGTGCTCCTTGTCTTATGTCACAACAGTTATGGCTTTGCAGAGTTATGGCAATGCCAGTTTTTCACCAGCTAATAACCTTGCTGGTTTAAACCTTCTTCACTATAGGCCTTGAGTCCTGCATGTGGGAACGGATTGTCCAGCTGGTCCCTGGGCACAGCTCCCATTGGTGTCACCGGGATTTTCACACATAGTTTATGAGCAGAATCAGCGTGCTAATCCTAAAGAAAATGAGAAGCAGTCTGTATCTACAGGATTTTTCTTACTGCTGGACAGCAGCCAAAATAAAAATCTCGCTGCTGCTACTGTTTTACTTGATCTATTCAATACTATTTCAGGATATAAAAATCTGGAATATTTTAACAGCTCCACCAAAAGCAAGTTTTGGTTCTGGTGTGAGGAAGCCTTTTTTCTCACAGACACGGCTGGTTAGTTTACCTAATGCACACTTTAAAATATAGAAGTGGTGCAAATTCTGAAAACAATTTGTGAAGAAATCTCATGACTCAGCAGAAATGCATTAAACCTACCATTGGTATCTGGGTTCTGATAGTTTTGCTCTTGAACGAAAACAACACAGTTGTTAATAGAAACATCAGTCTTGATGGGGAATGAATAGCTCTTGGTATAAATAAGCATACGGCAGACATTCAGCTTTTTCAGGAAGTAAGTCAAGGGGACCACTAACATTATGAAAAGCCTGACCTTTCTCAGCTTCCACTTCTAGTCCTGACTAGGGAATTGCTAAATCTCCCACCCACATTTGAAATATTCTGTATGGAAGGTTTGTCCTCCTACCGTTCTAGGGTTTTTCTATTTATCAAAGTTTGGGGGTTTTACCCGATGCCTTCTTACCTAGGCCACTCTGTTATTCTGTTTCATCTAGTGAAGAAATACCGAGCATGCATCTGGAACTCATGCACTTGTAAGGAAGCTCTTAGTCCTTATCTTTTATATTCACAAGCCCTTCTGCCAACACTCAGCTCTCCTCCATGAGGATTAGCTCATAAAAAAAATCCCAACCAGCAGTTTGCAAGCATACAGCATTCATGCATACCACCATGAAGCCTGGGTAGCTGGAGAGGGATATAGCTCACCTAGATATTGCTGTCTCAAAGTGAGACAGTTAGCCTAGGTTTGTCATCTAGGCTTCCTCTGTGTCAATGGGGAGAGAAACTAGAGATATCTGAGAGATGCAAATCTGCCCACCTATCTTAGATGCCTTCCTTAGGAGGATATCTCATCCACTTCTCTCCACAGACAATGAATGGCTGGCGGTAAGAGCTAAAATTAGTCACTACAGGATTAAAAACAGAACAAGTGGAGAATACCACACTTCCAAGAGGGAGGAGAAAAGGACCCCAGGAAAAGAGAGGGTGTGTTAAGGACCATTCTTGCATTTAGTATCAGTGATTGCCGCCCTAGGTCCAAACCTTCAGAGTTGGACAGCAGAGGAAATAAACACATACTTCACTGGACCTGCATGGGGTGAGTGTACACACGTTAAAAGAAACTGAAAAAACATATGGTCCTTGGGAGCCAGGAAAGCCATCTGCAGAGGAAGTGTACCAGAGCATGAGAAGCAGCAAGTGGCGAACGCTCCCGAAGAGCTGCGCGTGTCTTGCACAGCAGCAGATGTGACATAAACCACATGAAAGAGGCCTGGCACTCTCTGCCATCAAAACTGCCAAAACAAGCAGACACAGGGCATGCAGGAGCAACAGTATGGTCACAAGCGCATACTGCAGATAAGCTGGTAGAAGGGGAACGTCTGAACTGGAAGAAGCCAACAGAAAATCATAGTGGAGCTTTGAACTCTAAAAGTGGTTTCTGCTACTCAAAGCTAGGGTGATTTTTGCCATCTTTTATTTGCTGATGTCTAAACTACATTGCAAGATCTTTGTATTTGGTTCACAGCTGGGAGTTCCAAGCAGAGCCTAAAAATTCCAATGTGATAATAATGCCATTTCTTGAGTTAAGAATCTTGCACAGCCAAACTAGAAATAATGTTAGAAGCCATGTTTTCAGATTTCAATAAGAGAAAAATTCAGTGTTTAATAACTCCTCATCTGAACTGGCTTTGTTTTGTGACATGATGCAGGATGGGAAATTATATCTTTACAAGTAATAAAAGAAATTCTAAAGACAACTGAACATTTGCTTTTGTGCTTATTTCACTGTCACAAAGCTAAAAGAAAGGCTTAATTCTTGATTTTCCTCAAAGCTTAATTTGTGAGACAAGTTTTATCATTAAGTAAGGCTTAAAAGAAATATTACACCAGTTTGCTCAGTGGTGTTTCCTTCTGTTCATGCTGCCTGCTCCTCCTGTCATTGCATAGGTAGGGACCACTGCACCTGATGATCAAAGAGAAGGATGTCTTCAAGCATAGTTAAAGGGTTGTACTCAGACTGTAAGGACAAGTAGCATTTAAAAGTCAGTGCAGAGCTTAAATGTATAGAATGTAGAGCTTAGATCCTCCAGAATATATGTCTCTCTTTTTGAAATCAAAGAAACAAGACATTATGTTTACTTCTGTTGGCACCTAAAGTGAATAAATGCTAAGACGCCTCTTCCTATCCCTTATAAAGATAGGTACTCCTCAGTACCTATAAATGCTCATGTTAACTACAGATCTCTGCAGCTCCTGAGTAAAATTCTTAGTCCTGAGTAAAATTTTCAGCATCTCAGCTCAGCCTGCACTGTAGGATCCTCTCAGCAGCCTGATCCAGGCTTCATGGGAGGCTGCATAGAAACTGGCCTCTGACTGCATGCCACTGTAATGATTCCCTAGGAAAAAAAGTCCTTTCTGTCTTGCCTTTAAATATTTTTCATCTGTCATAGAAGAATTCACTGAGCAGCACCAAAAATATTAGGATCAGTACAAACACATAAAAAACCCCTTGGATCTCAAAAAAATTCAATACATGTGCAACATGAAATACGATAGTGACAGGGTTAAAAAGTAAAATGAGTTGGTGTATATCATAGAAATATAAATATTTCATTGAATAATATATTGAGTAGCTGTTGCTTGGCTTACAATGTGTATCTGTCCTAGGAAGTGACTGAATCCTTGCCGTGGCCTTATGCAATAAACCTCTTATGGGATTATATTAATTGTCCTTTCTGCTTACTTTGCTGACTCAGAAATAGACAAAAGTCACTATAACCAATAAGCAACCTTTCCCTCATCTTTGTAACCACATTATTTCAATACCTTTTTAGAATATATCTTGAAGATAAAATCTGCACATGCACCTCGTTTGGCCAGTCACTGCTCTTTTCACTGTTTATATGAGTAGATCTTTTAGGGAAAGAAACATCTTTTTTTTTAAGAACCTGTGCAGCCCATGTCTGATTGACTGTCAATAAATATTTTCTTTCATTCTCCAGAGTTAAAAGATTTTAGATAGAAGAAATATCTGCTCTTTCAATTAGCACAAAACCACTCCAAAAGAACTCAAACCTCAATGCACACACACAAATAAATACAAAACCAACCACGTCAACAAAACATCAAATCAGCATGGTTCTCAGGTTCTCAAATGTGTTCATGTCTATGGTCAATGGGATAAGTATCATTAACATCTGAGTGGAGTAGCAGAACAAAAAAGGTCTTGTGTACTGTAGATTGTGTACACAGAAGACTGTATACTGTAAACTGTAGCTCAGTTTATACCATTTAACAACCTAACCTCAATCCAGTTATGTTTTTCTAATGAAGCACCATTATGAATTTTATTTAGATTTTCCAGTTCCAGATTTTCCTAATGCAACACCACCTGTCAGAGAGCTTGGAAGAACAAAATGGCCAATATGAAAGCATCATTCTACAAGAACCTACTTCATCATCTCACAAATTATGAGAGGAGTAACAAATGAAAAAATAGTAAGTAACCAGTGAGAACATGATCAAGGAGAAGTTTACACTGAGAAACCTGACGGAGTAATTAAAATTCCTGCTTCAAGAAATGACCTCTAGCATCATTACCCACAAGTGGAGTAAAATTCAGGCCAGAGTAAACAGGATGCTGAACTAGGATGAAGTTGCATAGAACCACTGATGCGCCTTTACAACACTCCTTCCCCTTTTCCATCCATGATGGCCAGATTCTGGACCCATATTTTTAACAGACTTTGCAACTTGGATCTGCAGATCTCTGGAATAAACATTGTCACAACCCATGCAGAAAATACTTTCTAGGCCAGAATATTATTTAGAATTGTTGGCTGTTTCTGAAGCACTGTAATGCTAACACTTAAATGCTTAGAAAGGTATCTGTTTGCAGCAATATGTTGCATGCTGGTTTGAAAGATTTAAAATACACAAAATTTTGAGTGAAAACTTTGAACTCAAAACACATGCACAAAACTAAGATTCTGCAGTGGAACAATAAGCATTTTCATTGTCAGAACTCCCCTCCCATGAAATAAACAAGGAAACTCTTTTTAGCTTTTGCCATTGGCAATGAAAAAAATAGCATTTTTCAAATAAATATGCACAAAATGGCCACACTGTGGTCTGACCCAAAATCTGAGACAGACTTGAATCTACATTTTTGAAAGACTTCCAGCTACATCTGAATTGATACTCTTAAAATATCCAGTTTGAGAAAAAAACTACCACAATTTCAAAGGGAGTGCTGTGTGTATGATTTAGTTCTAGAATTAAGCAGTTTTTTAAAACAGCAGTCATTGTCATTGGCCTAGTAAAAGAAACACAGTCGAGACAGCACTCCTCATGACTTTTCATATTTGCTTAGTAAATCATATTTTTGCAATTACTTCTTTTACATGTAGGTACAATAATCTTATACAGTTATATTGGGCTTCAGACACTCTACAAGAGACAATCAATACAATATTCCATCCCTCATATATTTATGTAGGTATACAATTCCAGGGAATCAGTCATGAAGCCCTGTCTCCATGCCATCAGGTCAAAGTTTCTGAATTAAGTAGACTGAAATCTCAGTTGGGAAGCTCAAATGAAAGTTAGCTAACCTCTCACATTATAAAATGCATTATCTATAGTAGTATTCAGGCAACGTTAAACATATATTTGGATCCCATAGATGAGACTAAAGCATATTTATAAAGCTACTTAGCATTTGTTGAGGTAAGAAACAGAAAAGAGGAAAAGGGAGAGGGAGTCTGAGATAAACAGAGAGGAAAATAACAAAAAGAAAGGTGACAAAGACAGATAGAAAGACCATACTACTTCTGCAAGACAGCAAAATACTTCAGAAAGGGAAAAAGTGAGATGTTGTTTACAAGAAATTTTGATAGATAAGAAAAAATAAATGAGTCACAGTGACACAACATGATGGAATTTAATCCAGCTGCTTGTGTCCTATGGCAACCCCAGATAAGCAATATCGGAAAAATGAATTAGGAAATCCAGATGGCAATAAATATTATTCTCATCAATAAAGAACAGATGCCAAAAGTACTTTTGACATATAAATATTATTTTACTGTGTTCCTATCCTTTGGCTATTACACTTTAAAGTGAAAGGTTGGACAAGACACTCTTGATCTTTTCTTTTAAGTGACTTCAAATGCTACTCTTACTTTTACGTATATTTGTGTTATTGTGTTAATCTGCTCCTGCAGATTAAGTAACACATGTAGGTACATCCTCTAGTTGTATAATAAATCCTCAAATCTAGTGGCTTTAAAATGCTACATGGTAATAGCCTAGTAATTGTGTAGTACCATTCTGGAATCCAAACACTTTAATAGACATTTTGGTCATTTTTTTACCTCTTTGGAGTCCTCAAAACATCTGTCTGGAAAAGATAATTTTCCTCAAAGTTATGTGAGAAACTAAGGAAATATTTTCTATTGTGAAAGCTAAAAAGTGCAAACTAAATTGAAAGAAAGAATAGCTCCCATTTACTCAGAAACAGAATTTATGGGTTTGTGAAATTATATTTAATGAGAATTTTATTAGGAAATTAAAAAACATCTCTGACCAAATTCAGAACCAACAACGATGTTTTCCATTATGGAAAAGAGGAAAATTCCTTTCTTTATCAGTTACTGGAAAAGTATACCCTGAGTTAAGAGAATATCTATTCACATTTACTTCAGATACAGCATTGGATATTTTCTTCCCTGCAATGTTATTCAAGTACTTTTTATTTATTATTTTGTTATCAGTAAAATTAAAGGATAATGAGCAATTATGAAAAACCTTGGAAATGCATATGCAAACAAAAAAATCACAAATTAAGACTAAAGAGTCAACCTAAACTCTGGTGTTTTCTAACAGGTACTCAACTTTGTGACTCTTAACAGTGCTGACATATGGGCAAGAGTGTTCAGTTTTAGCACCAAGTGTAAAACTTCAGTATAGGGAAAAATAGCTCCCTGTATCATCTGTGCCACTATAGAAGGGGAAAAGTTCTGCTGTTCCTAAATTCCATTTCCAATAGGAGACTTAAGTGGGTCTGATAGTTATGGCAAAATATTACTGCGGAAAGGCAAAAGACTTTCAGTGGTGGCTACCAAAACTAGCATCCTGAACACCTTAAACAAAACAAGGCACCTCACTCATCATGGTGGCAATGTGTTTTCATTCTTTTTCAAAGACAGGTGAAATAATAAATCACAAACTGAGAAATTACATCTGCATCAGAAACACTTGTTTAAATAATAAATCAAACCAGAAATATTTGCAGGCATGTTGTCTCTTCCCTGCTGGAAATTCTCTAAAGGAAGTACCTACATCTGAAATATATATGTAAAACTGAGAACACTCCAGTGACAGCAAGCAGTGTATTACCACCCTTCTTCAGATGTCTGCATGTAACTTCTTCTGCCTTGAAATTCAGCTTAGCTTCCACATAGCTAAGATGCAACAGGTGAAGCATGCGTCATGGAGGCTGATCACAGAAGTGGCAGTTCAAATCCAGCTACAGACCATGTCACATGCTAGTATTTACCAAGGCCTGGTCTTCACAGAAAAAAAAAAAAATAAATTAAGAAATTAGTTGAGGGGGAAGTACACAAAATTAGCACAAGCCTATTTTTCTTTTGGCAAGTCTATAGTAAAGTTGCTGAAAGCTCTGTAGGGTACCTGAAGATGCAAGAGCTCTTTAATAGCTTCCAGCAAACTGATTCGTCATATATGTTTCTGGATAAAAACAAGTTGAATTTAAGGATATTCTCAAGAATGTGCTGTCGGCTGTTGGTGTGAATTCATACTGTTCTGCTGAGGTCAGCTGAAGTATGCTGATGTTTTTAGAGGAATATGTGGTTAGATTCAGTCTGATGGGTCTGTCGCATCAGTATTTTCTCTATATAGACAAAAGTGGTGTCTAAAAGCATCTCCTGGTGAAGGCCAAGATGTACAATCAACTTTAGAGAAGGAAATGCGAAGTATTTTCTAGGGAGATAACTGGTAAACATGAAAGTGCATCACTCTAATATTCTACCTTTCCCACCTGGATACTTGGCATTTAGAAGCTTTCCCTTGACACTGGTGAGCTATCTAATTGCAATTAAAATCATCTATTCCTTTTAAACTGGGGTATATTTATCTCTCAGTTTTAATGCTATAATACTAGCCATCTGGATATAACAAGCTCTGCATGTTTGCGTGCTACCGCCTGCAGTACTTGCAAAGCGACTTTAAGTCATCCACCAGAATTACCCTTAGTTTTACTTTCTATCTCAAGTTCCTGCCTTTGCCAGCAGGAAACTTTACTTTCCTCATTGTAGCAGACAGTATTTAATTTATACACGCCAATGGCAGCACGGTCTGTGGACAGGATTCTGTACAAACATAAATCTAAGTACAAAATTATCAGCGTATATTTATCCACTGTTTGAAATACGGAGCTGAGTAATTTCTTTGCATTTTGCACAATATCTTTGTAAGACAGGTTCTGAGTGCTACAGTGTTGATAAGCCTTTCGACTACAGCAGTTCAATGCTGTCATTTTTAGGCAGGTATAACAGAGCAGATGCACTCAAAGCGTATAAGAGGCCTATACACACACTGTAGTACTTCTTTGCTGAATTTAGATGGTTATCTGGAATATTTGGCAGCAAAGAAAGTATCAGTTAGAGCCAGGTCACTGTAGCATGAGTGAAGTTGGCTCTGGCCAAAAGGGAACTGTTCCAACTTCTCTTCTTTGTAATTGCTTCTGACAACTCATGAAGGAAATAAAGCAACATAGAAAAGCATTCTGGAAGAAAAAATTAAAAAAAGTTGATCCTGTTTATATTTCAAATTCTCTGGGGAGAAAGGGAGGGATGAATTCTCACCTGTTGCTTATTACCAGAAATAAAAACAATCAGGAAAATCCGTCTTTCAAGTATGCATCTTTTCTTGATCCTTACACTCCAAAGCTGCACAAAGGCCCAGCGCAAAGGCCCAAGCTCTGCATAAATGCTCTGTTTATTCAGACAATGTTATGGGTAGGCCCTGAAGTTGGTGACTTATGACAATTAGTGTCCACCAGGGAGACATGGGTGACAATATTACAAGCTCGACAAACAAACAAGCTCGACAAACAAAAAACCCATCAAAAGCATAACACAAAAGTATTGTAGGTAGTTTCAGAAATGAAGATATATAAAACTCTTAAATGACACAGGTTTTAACTATCGCACTATTAAAAACTGCATGGCTCCGAGGAATTTTAAGTGGTCAGATAATGTTTCTGTTTCTCAGTGTTTCCTACTTTAGTATGGCACTGTTTTCTCACCTGTTCTGACTTTTTAAGGGAAATATACAGCGTCACAAACTTTGATGCACAAATGTTTAGACCACTACTGCTGTCTTGGTTCAATTTAATACCTTCCTCAGCATCTGTATCAACTGAGTCACTGCCCATTCACACCACAATGGGAAGAAATATAAGAAGGGGTTCAGTTCACCTAAAAGCTAGGTTTTCATGTTATCTCTATAACCACCGGAAAAAGACAGGGCAACCCAGAAAGTGAATCCTTCCAGGCATTATTCTTGCAAAGAAATGAGTCACTTGCTGGATGTGCCCATCTCTCTCTAGTGTATAGAGGAGATGCTCAGGCAACTACATCAGATTAGATGCTTGACTTTCAGTTGCCTTAAACTAGATGAGATGAATACCAATTAAAATGCAATACTGACAATTTCCTAATTTGTCAGTAGACTACCTGCTATCTTTTTGTATTTGAAGCTTTTTCTCCAGAATCCAAACTATTTCCTCTCTGCGGTCATAAGCAGATGGATACACTGCCTAGCAAATGTATTTTTAAAGACATTGTGCTGTTGCAGATGGAAGGATGGTATGAGTAGTCTCTAAGCAATAAACTCATAATATGAAAGTCAGATCTCCATCTGACTAAAAACACCAGGACTGGGTGTTCAATAAAGAATTTTCAAACTTCCTTTTTAAATGACATTTTTATCTTTCCAAATAACTGCCAGACAGAACTTGTCTAAGCTTAGTCTGATCTTTCATATTACTGTACCGAGATTCTTTAGTAGGACTGCTTCTTTGTGCTAGGTATGCTATCTCTTTAGAAACTCTTGAGATATAAAAAAGGCCTTCTTAGCTAGGTAGCAACCACTCAGGAAAATTATGTTTGTGCCTCTGCTCTTCTCCAAAAGGGACTGTTTTATGAACAACCACAAATGTCTATGCGTTAACATTCATCACATCCTTAACCTTTAAGAGGCTGTAAATAATTGTTGGTCTCCAGGCATGGAGATTTCAGCACAGAATGCCCATTATTATTCAGACTTGTTTTCTGCCTTATACAACAGTGGGAACTCTCGTCTCTCTAGAAAATCCAAGAGAAGCAAAAGGAGAGCAAATGTCACATATTTGCTATATCAACTCATAAAACCACAACATAGACAAGAAATGGGTTTAAGCCAAAAAGGCTGGAGCCACGTCCCAATCTGAGCCCTCCCACAGGATGAGCAGACTGAAATCCTCTGTTCTGGTCTGTGTTCAATTCTCCTGTAGATGGAAATCGTTTATTCCGATTAAGAAAAAACTTGCCAGAAAAACACAACAATGCCACTGAGTTCGAATTCACTATCTTCATGCCTCTCCAAATCCATAATGCGTCTAAGAACTTGCAAAGCTGGCTGTGCTCCTTGTAAGTAAATCTCCAGGGCAGAAAGCAGGAACAGGCAGACCTTCCTTTCTCCTTAGCTATCCACTGAGTTGACAAATCAACTCATTGACACCACCTTACATACTGCTTCTGTCCTGAACTTTGCCTTATTGACCTTGTGCTACATGTGACTATCAAACTGGAGTTCTGTCTGCCGATGGTGTGATGGTGCTGATGTTGCAGACTCTGAGGGCTCCTTCTCCAGCCAGCCAGCCAGCCATCAGCTACAACTGTATTTTGCTCCTGTTAGATTTTGAACCTTGAAGGGTAAAAGGATTTGTATTGGCCTGTTCAGCCTCCTATTGAATACATTAGCCACAACTCCAGAGAGTTCAGAATTACATCACCTCCCAGTATACTGCCACTGAAATGAGGGCTTGTGCAGCCATCTTTAGAGAGATCAATGACTAGTCTCGTTTCTGCCATTTGGTGATAACAGATCTACTCCAAGGGAAGAAAACATTATTCACAGCATAACGGCCATTAAATGTCTTCCTTTATTAAAATCTGCTTGTGCTTATTCAGAGGTTACATATGTCTCCAAAGACTGTCCTGGATGAAAGCTGATGTGCCAGAAGACACCTGAATCAAACGTTTTGCGTTTCTCCTGATGCTTTCTCTTCTGGCATCAACTTCTTCCCTTAGGACAAGGCAAAGACCTGGGTCAAGATACCTGAAGGATCCCAGAATGTACCATAAAGACTATCACCAGCAGGTAAAATTTCACCTCTGACAGGCAGATACTTTTCAGTGGCATCAAGGAATTAGTAACACCAAGGTCCCCAGTACAGCAAACATTAAAGGTACCGAACCCTAAGTATTTGCCTCAAAACAAGCAAAAATCAATGTGAATAAATGCAGAGGAATTTCTCTTCAATATTTACTCACATGCTAAAACCAGTGCTGGTCCTGCTATTGTCTATGTTGTCACTTTTTTATTTTTTAAATTCTTTGTATAGTTTTCATAGTTTTTTGTTTGTGCGTGGGAGTATTTAATTAATATAGATCCGGACCACTGGATCTGATTGTACACCCCGAAATATCTACCATTGTTATGAAAAATATTCCCAGAAAATTAAGATAAAACTAAGAGGCTCCAGCATTATCTAATATCAAATTTTAAATTATATTAAACTTTTAAAAATTGGACAATCACAATGCAGTGGTTGGTCCCACAATTACTACTTCGCAAAACACAAAAACATCCCCTGCTTTAAATAAGTTACCAACACAGAAAAGACTGAATAGTCACATCACTATTCCTCCACATTAAGCCTCAAAATTAAATCCCAATGCAAAACTACAGTTTTGGTGGTGTATGTTTTGCTCCCAACTGACTCAACTGGATTCTGTGTGAAAACTGCAGGAACCTAGATCCACTACAAGGGAAAGAGTATCTTGGCTAATTTATTTATATGAACATCATCTGATTAAAATAACTTTTAAAATACTGATTTGCCTGATGCTATAGCCTGATTTAATGGAGAAAATGTTGGCAAATATAGAAAAATATGTCTGCACTTAATTACTCTATACACCTATGAAAATAATTACGGCATCTGAAATTGTTACTGCAATCATACAATTTCATCTAAAGTTCCTATATTTTCTCTGTTGAAATAAGTAGATTTCTGGTGTTAACACACCACGTCACAGACACTGGGATATCTCCAGTCATCCTGTTGCTTTAGACATGGAATATATACAGAGAAGCTATACGACAACAACCATAAATTCTTTACAGAAAATGGGCACTGGTGCAAGCAGATGTTGTTCAAGCACAAACAGAAATTTATTGAGCCAGATAAGAGCTGGGATTTCTTGAAATTCCTGTGGGAATTTTTCATAAACCTCAAAGGTTGAATAGCCTTAAGGAAATGTGTAACCTCACCTCTTTTTTTGTGATAGTGCAGATATTCATGTCTTGAAAGTGTAAGCTGACACAAGGCTGAAGTTGAACTGCAAATGACAAAGCAATACATGGAGATATTTACATGCCTTATTAATACTTGGTTGTGGTGAGGTTTTTTTTAAGAAAAGAAAGAAAAAAAGACTTTATGAAGTCAAACATTTTTACATAAAAACAAGCAGCTACTTTGGCAATTGGATTGAACCAAAACTTGGAATTGGCTTGTTTGTTTTCATCTTCTGTCCTCCAACAAAGACAGCCCTACAGCCTTTTAGCACTGTGAAGGCTGAAAATCAAATGCAGGGCTGACGGGAAAATCATCAACAAGCTGGCTATGTTTTTGCACTGCCATATCGAGAATCAAACCCAGTTCACCCAGAGTGAGCTCCAACAATCAGTCTGCTGCTACATTTTGCTTCTCTAAGGACTCTGAATCATCCTTTTCTTTTCTGTACTCCTCCCACATGCAAGGTCTCATATGAGGCAGCCTATCCTCCCTAGCAAGAAAGGCTGCACAGAGATTCCCTCGTGAGCATGTGTAATACTGCTGCTGAATTGGCTAAGGATGTAATACACAGCACCAAGAGACTGAGCACAAAGCCAGCTGGGAGCAAAGCGCAGGGCCTTGTACTGAAGTTCCACCAAGCCCTATACAGTAGCATGGGACTAGGTCAGCAGTATATCAGATTATTGTCGCCTCTAGAGATGATGGAATGATAAGCAAACAGCCTCATTTTCTTGCTTTATGTTTTCCTGTCCTGCAGGGGAAAAAAGTTTTCCAATAGCATTCATCATACTGATTTTAGTGATTCTTCACTTGTTAAAAATTATTCTGAATCACTTACTTGGAAAATGTTTCTGAAACAGTATCTCTGCTGAATAGTGAGGAAGACCTACAGATATTTGGGGTTTGGGGTTTTTTTATTTTTCTACAAATAATTTTGAGCATATCAAACAATTATACCAAAATAACTGTGCTAATACTATCTATTTATATTTCTTTCAATATGGCATAGGCTCTTCTGTACAGTGTCTTTAAATCATTCAAGAAAGTATTCATTAAGCTGTGAGAGGCAGACAACACAGTATGAAAGATGGTAGCACTGCTGAAAACCACAGTAAGGACATTTTCCATGACACAGTAGTATTGAAAAATAATGCATTCTACAGAGCCTTAATATTTCGTGCAAGGATTATGCTCAGGAATTAGTCATGGTAAACTGTGGAAAAAACCCACCAGAATTATTACCCTCTCCTTATTAAGAACAGAGTAACCTATTTAAGGACTTGCCAAATAATTGAGATCATGCTTTTGTTTAAAATCAGGAGAAAAGTTGTTTTAGCACTGAGGGAAAAACATGTGTTAGCCCTACAAGAGGCATGGTTGTAATGTCAATGGATAAGGCAGAACCCATTGGACTCCTACTCCATTTTGATTTCATACCTGTGGTCTCCAACATTGCTAACTGAATCACTCATCTAGAATTGAAGGCCATTAACAATTTTCAAGGGGAAAGTTGAACTATTTTTAAAATGTTTCCTTTAAACCATACCGCATTCAAAGGTGAAATGATGCCTATGTGTTTTCAGTTTCAGGCATATAGTAAAAAATGGTCTTGAATTTTCATGTTTAATTAGGAAGTTTAAAAGTAACAATAGGAGCAGGTAAGACTTTGCATCATGATGGGAGGTAGGCATAAAAATACATCTAGCATGGATCTTTAGCAGAAAATATTTTCAAATCTCCCTTCAAAAGATCTGCAATTGGAAGAGTATTCAGTTCTGCAACATTTAAGTGAATCAGAAAAGTTTCTTAAGTAATACAATCCTGAAATAATTTGCTCCTTTAAGTTTGTGGGAAGCTGAGGTGGGAGGATTCAGGACAGGCAGAAGGATCTTTGAGGGTTTAGAGAAGGTTTTTTTAGTCACTGGACTTGTTGAAAAATCTACTGGATTAGAAAAACTTAGTTTTGTTGTATTCATTTGGTTTTCCAAAGGCTTGTCCGTACTCGAGGGAATAGCAAACTTCAGGGACACCTATTGAGCTTTAGGGAATTCATTGTCTGATTATTTAATACATACTGTAGTATCCTAAAGGGAAGAAAATGAATGATCTCAGCATTATGGTGACATGATGAAGGATGATATTGTGCAATGCTAATGTAAGAATTCAGAGATCTAGTAAGTCATTTCCTTCTATCATTTCTATGACTCTTGCATTTTTAATGTGATGTAGTACAAATGTTGCTGTCATACAAAGAGAATGTAATCCAGAAATAAGTTTATCAGTTCTTTGGGGAGGAAGTATTCATGAATATGTATCAAAAGCTTGCATTAATCCATTGTGGAAGGCCTTTTATATGACACAAAGAGAAAAACATTTTTGCCTCCAGGATATAAACCAACATTAATTAAATTATACATATCAGAATATAATAATATGAATCTTTCACAGATTCCTTTTATTTCTTTTAACTACAGAGATTTTGCAATGAGTTCATCATTTCACAGAATCACAGAATGGATTGGGTTGGAAGAGACCTTAAAGATCATTCAGTTCTACACCCCCTGCCATGGGCAGGGACATCTTCCGCTGGACATGATGATTTTCCCAACCCTAAATGACGATTTTCCAATAATCCTCTCTGTACCAAAGTATCTAGCTAATACTTCAGCATAATGCTACAGCTGAAGCATATGGTCATTTCATTTCTGGATGAGATTGCAGAAATACAACAATTCCATTTCATACGTCAGTGTATACACATTTAAACTTAACAAGCCAAAGAACCTGACACTGAAAGAAAAGAAACTTTAAAATAGCTTCCATGTAAAATACTGTCAGGACAACATTTCTTCTGTGCCTCACTCAACACATCTGAATGCATTTAGGCTTTTAAAGTCTCACTGAAAAACAGCAGTAACAAACTATATACTTCCTCAGTCCACTTGAAGTGACAATAGACAGAAAGAAAACAATGGACATTTCAGGACTTGAACTTTTGCAGTGGCGCCTGACTGATCATTAACAGCTTTAGCATCTATCTACAAGTAAGCAGACACATACCATAGATTGGGAATTAGAAAAAATATCCCAAGTAATCTAACCTGAAGGGTATCACAAAAGCTGTGACAGAAAAACATAAGCAACATTTCAGAGCAGTGTGCTAGATTATTTAAACCTGCAGCCAGTGTTTGGTGTAAACACTTAGTGATGATTTGCAAGGGATCCGTCCGGGCTGCATTTGGCTAAATTGCATGTATGAAAAGCAAATTAAAAATAAATTCTATCACAAGTTATTATCAATAACATCAGTTCTCCTCCCAACACCACCTCAGTGAGTAAATTACCAATGAACCATCATGTGCAAATGCTTTCTCTCAGCCCTTCTTCCTAGGAATGTGTGAGTTTGGCTTTGTGAAAACTCAGGAAAGTCTGTGGAACTGATGAGCAAGGAAAGCAAAGCTGTGCCTAAAATGCCTAAATCCAGAGGACCAAGCTCCCTTTGGAATTTCCGACCAAACTGCCTGGAAGGTACCAAGGGCTCACTGGATGTTTACAATATGCTGTCTGTACAAAGTTTTCTTTGGTTTTGTTTGGAAATCAAGCTTTCACTTTGACTTTGGTACTCGCATACAAAATTGGCACAGGAGACGTGTTGGTGCAGATGGGCCAGGCTATTTTTCTGCTTCTGAATGACTTAGCACAAAGGGACAATGGTGCCCTGATCCTGCCACACAAAACTGTTATCTCTTCCAGCTCATCACAAATCCTGAAGCCAAATTTCTGTTACTTTGCCAAGAAGCAAAATTAGCAGATTCGACTGAAATAAAATATGTGAGCTAGTTGCTGATGATAAAAAATGTTGCTCTCAGAGAATCTGCAAATGAGCAAGACATGAATCAAGCCAGCTCCACGTAAGGTCAAAAGAGTGCAAGAAGACACAGAGGTCCGTCAACCTTTTGCAGAAGTTTAATACTATTCTAAGGTTTGTTCACAGATGTCATATAGCGTAGCAGTTGCTTGGAAAGGGACAACAGCGGAACCATGCTGTTTATTATTATAAACATTGTAACTTTTTCTTCTCCATGTTCTTTCATAAAGATACTGGCTGAGAATCATTATTTTGCAGCTGCCAGACGCACTAAATCTCCCAGCACACTCACTCCCAGCTTTAGCTCGCTTTCAACGAAAAGGCAAATACTGTAAGTTTTAGTAAACAACTAGCCTGCAAGCTAAAAACGCCCCAAAGTCCTGCCTGGTAAAGTCACACAGGATTGAAATCAACTTGAGACAGCAGTTCAGTTCATAGATTCCTTGGCCAGTGGAGGAAGGGGTAAACTGTGCTTCTCAGTTTCATTTCCTTGGGTAAAAGGAAGACTTTTTAAAATTTAGCTTTCCCTGTGATATGTGCTATGGCAGTGCTAGTCAATAGCATTGCTCCTCTAAAAATAGAGGACAGCTATTGGTTATGGTGAAAGGGAAGGGATTTGGTGCAGTCACTGGACAGGAACACCCCTGAACTTTAGAAAAGGCTGAATCTGGATCTGGCATTTAGGCTCATTTCTGGAACAAATTCTGCTGTGCATGCTGCAACAAATGGGTGAGTGTTTCACTACAACGTGCTAGCCTAAAACAAAGCCATCTATTCTGTTTGGAAGCAGAAGTTCACTCAGGAGCCTGCAGCATGGCAGGATCCTGATCAAAAAAGCATCGAAGGCAGTGAGAGATTTTCAGTGGGTGTGAGTGGCTTTGAATCCAGAAAAATTCCTCTCCATGCTCAAAATACTCCTCTCCCTGTCTCCAGACTTGCATATCAGCAAGTGACATGTTGGAGAAGTCCAGAGGAGCAGTTTAGGACTGCTAGGGATAGGCAAAAGCCCTGGGAGGGTCAAGCCCCCTTCATCCTCTTGCTAGCAGCCTTCCTTTGTTCCTCAGTGTCGATTTTGCCCCTTGTTTTCCAGACTTTTCTTTGGTCATGTTACTTAGATTTCAAACATTCTGGAATTGCAATCCTTCCACATTTTTCCCTTGAAGACAATTATAAACAAAGATATGTTAATAAGATTCATACTCAAATGGATTAAGTGGGGAAATCTTGGGGGAAACTGTGACAAGGGAAGCAAAACCCACTGTATGAAAATCAGCTGGCTAAGATGACTTTCAGAATGTTCTACGAATACCCTGAAACTATTCTTCAAACTGATTCTTTCATCCAACAGCTACTCACAACTGGGGAGTTTATAGGTCTATTATAAGCCTGCCAAGAGTACTGCGGTCACAGTCAAATCCAAATAGCCTCTCAGAAAAAAATCCACATGGATTTTTTTGGTCCACATGGAGACAAGATGAAGTAAGTTTGGTTTCTATGACATTTGGAGGGAGAAGAGTGAAAGACAATCCAGGGCATAACTAACAACTGCCATCTACCATGCTAAGAATCAGTATTTTCATTTCCCAAGATAAAAAACAATAGGGTGATATGGGGCTCTTACTCATGACTCCAAGTGGCTATTTTAAGGGGGAGGTTGGTGTAAATGTAAACACGGCAATCTAATTTCGAATTAGCTCACAAACCACAACTCTCAGCGTAAGTATTCAAGGACATTAGGGAGGGAAGATGGCAAGATCCTCACTCTGAAATTAGGCCTTTTGCAGAATTCCCAGGGTAGAAAAGAAGAAAATTTTCAAGAACCACGCTACAAGTACAGGCATGATTCAGGCCTAGGATAAATCCACAGCGCAGCCCAAAACACAAACGGGACAAAAGAAGCAAATAGATATCCATATTTCTGCAGTTGCTATTGGAACTTAAAACATAAACCTCGCTTCATATTGAGGTCTCCACAATGAAAACTGCCCGAGATCTAAATGTTTACTGATGTCCTCCAGGCCAAAGCTGAGAACTGGCAGGACAGGCTATGGAGTTACCTAAGGAAAGAGTTTTACATCAATCTCTGTTGTGCTGAAGACCACTTCTCCCATTATCCAGGTCCACAATTGGACAGTGCAACTTAAAGAGCTATTTTCTTCTAATCTTCAAAGCCAACTGGACTAGACTTTGAGCTCACACCCAGTATCTGTAACAGGATAGACAGACACAGTAGTTTCCTCAGGCAGGCCATTCTGATCTTTTGAAGAAACCAGTCTCTGATGGCTTTTTGGCAGCAGCTCTCAGTCTCTTGCAAGCTCAAATAACCTGCCAGCAGCATTTCACCATTGCCATTCCCTATGTCAGACTAATAGTCCTGAGGTTTTGGGCCTACTGCTCATGCCAGGCCAGTGTGCTCTGTGGCATTGCTATGGGACTTAGCTCCGGCTCAGTGACTCTTGCAAGGTAAACAAGGCCATAGATAATATGCTCAACTAATCCAGGAATAATCAGCTTTAGAGCTGTTTCTTCACAAGGAAAATTAAAGGGGACGTGGTGGGTGGAGGTCAGGAGTGAAAATGAACATCTAAATGAGTGTAATTCTGCCAGACTGATGTGACATGCTATGTTGATTCTTCTGGAGGAGGTGCTTATGGCCGTGTGTGAGAGAACATGTACATCCTGAGATTTTATACCCTCGGAAATTTCACCATAAAGTATGCACTGAAAACAGAACAAAATGCCACAGAACTGAATTTCACCTTTTTCTGGAAATCTCAGCCATGACACCTTTGGCACCTCACCAGGAAAACTTTTACTTCATACATGGCATTTTGTGATCCTAATTCTTTAAACCTGATTTTGACTAGTGTAAAATCTGCTTCAGTCTTTCCTGTCTACGTAAATAGCAGATACCAAGCTGAGGTCATATTTCTTCCAAATCTATCATCACAATGTATCACTTCATTCAACATGAATAAAACCCAAGTTTATTTGCTTGACAATGATAAAAGCTGCTTCCAATTTTCAGACACTTACAGCATGAATGCTGAGCATGTTCAGAGTATCACATGGGCCCCTTCTCTAAAATCCAGTCTAGGAAAGAGATTAAGACATCTTGCCAATTCACAGATGGATATACTTACAAGGAGCACTTCCTGGTGTTAACACATTAAGAAATTTCTGAGTGAGCAGCAATTAGGAAGAGTTCTTTACTGCAAGATTTTCCAGTAGCAATATGATGACTGATGATGACATTTTGACCATTGACTATCCCACCACAGGGTTATCAAAAAGTACATGGGAGAAAAAATGAAAATACTATTTCTCTTTGCCACATTGAGCAGTAAGTCAGATCATCTGAAATACTTGAGTGTCAGTGTGGCTTTGTCAGTTCATTTCTAGCTATGTATCATGGTTTAAGCCCAGCCCAAAAGCCAGAACCATGCAGCCGCGCACTCAATCCCCCCACTTTCTCCCCCCTGCTCCCGGATGGATGGGGAGGAGAATCAAAAGAATGTAACTCCCATGGGTTGAGATAAGAACAGTCCAGTAACTAAGGTATAACACA
>WYDI02024010.1:14978-58554 GCA_009867235.2 Psittacus erithacus | reverse complement strand
CAGCAACTAAAAACATCGGTGTTATCAGCACTGTTCCCAGGCTGAAAGTCAAAAACACAGCACTGCACCAGCTACTAGGGAGGAGAAAAATTACTGCTACTGCTGAACACAGGACACTATGCAAGGTCAATGACATTGTAAAAGGCATGGCTAAGGTCTCCCTTAGGGACAGTATACAAGTCCGATCATTTATATCCAGGACATACAACAGATAAGTAAGTGTGGCACTCTAAACCACACGGAATATTTGTCAAAACTACCTAGAAGAACTTCAGAGACAAAATTTACACCTCCAGAAAATATTCTGACCTTCAGTTTCTACATGCAATTTTGCAAGTCATTGAATTAACCTGTAAGTCATATTAGATCATTAGTACCACAGCAAAATGCCACCAAACACAGAGTTGAGCAATGTTTGAAGTTTTCTTATGCCAAAAGTACAGGTGAAAAAAGTAGAGAAGGTTTCACTTGGACAAACCCTTTGTGAGCCTAAAATGACTCAAGCATTTTAAAGGATTTTACTCTTACTATCTTTCCTCATTTTATGTGTTCCCATCTCCTTTGAATGGATATCAACTTCTGACTGAAATGGAACCACAAAACAGACATTTATTTGGAACAACAACCTTGCCTCAAAAAGCATAATACTATCTTGCTCAATTTACTAACTGCAACAAAACCCAATTAATGATTGAATCTGTGCCAAAATGAAAAGCTGGGTTGGTTGAGGTTTTTCGTAGAAAAAAGTCTCAAGGATTTCATACAACTGCAAAGAGTCAAAGAGTCTTGCTCTTTGCAGCTACATTCATCCCTCAAACAAATCATTAGATAGTATCAGATTCTAAACCTGACAGAAAATTAAAAAAAAGACCACCATCAGAGAAAAAATCACTAGTATTGTTCTCTAGCAACATAGCAACTGTTCATTCTGGCCATTGCAACATACAAGTAACCACTCTACTCTTCATAAGACATGACACACTCAAACTGTCAGGGATACTCCTCCCATCTCAAGAGGATTATTTTGTATTTCTTGCTGAGATCTTTTCATAAACAAATATTTGTTCCCATTCTGCATATCTTGAGTTCTGATCCCAAACTCTTTTGCTAGGAAAGCATATTCTAGTGTATATTCTTTTGTACAGATAATTTCTACAATAATCTACTTTCCTTTCCCCACATGACTGGATTAAAGTTTTATGGGGCCCAGGGTAAAAACAAAAAAGAATAATCTTACTGTCATCGTCACCAAGTTTCACAGCAATTCTGCTCTCATGTTTTCCTCATTCCATCCTTTTCCTCCTCCCTTTTTCAGACAATTAATTTCTCTGCTTGCTGTCCCTCAGACTGAATTCTTCCCTGCTGCTCACATGAAAGAGTGTAAGTTACTGACTGTTGAAAACTTCAGCTGAAATGCAGCCAGGTCAAGATGAGGTTATATAAAAGTCCAAAGGCAACATTTTTAGGTCACATTCTCAGCAGCACAGATTCCAAATGTTTCAGTAAGCAGTCTGCACTTAACACTCTAGCAGACAGTATTCATTAAATTAATACTGAGTCTTATAGACAGTTCTTCAAGTGCATTTCTACCATACACACCCTGTAAGCAGATGCACCATTCCCAGACTACCTATACAGCCAGGCATTTATTTGCACAGAAAGAACTTTAAAGTACTTGTGTTTCCCAAAAATAATTTTATAACTAAACTATGGGTGTTTTTTTTTTCCTCTCTGTATGCAGATTAGCTAGCCTTTGAAATTATAAATGAAATGAAAAGCCTACTCATTCTAAATACTTTATACTGTGCATGCTTGTTTTCCTTTCCTAACTCCATTGCACGTGCCAACTCTCATCACTGCAAGGAATCTCCAGCACACAAAAGGAGTTTACTTTGATTTTTCCTCAGTAAAATAGCTTTTACAGTATTTTGGTTAAGCATCCTTATAACTGGAGATTTAGCTGAACATTTTAGACATTAAACCCCTTGGGAACTCTTGGGAATGCAGTCAGTTTGGTTGCGAATCCTGAGAAAACATGTATTTGCTCATAGCTTCAATAAATTAAATAGAGCCTATGACTGTAGGCAAGAATGGACCAGAAGAGAGGGACAATCTAACTCTAACAGTAGCTGCAAAACTTACCCTTCAGAAAGAAATCACATTTTCCTTGTTTCTTTACATAACATACTTATAGAATCCCATGCCATATGGCTGCAGATCCTCTTTTTTACTTAATGATCAGTATTTACAAGGGCATGTAGTGATAAGACAAGCAGTAAGGGCTTTAAACTGAAAGAGGGCAGATTCAGATTAAACATTAGGAAGAAATTCTTTACAGTGAGGGTGGTGAGGCACTGGCACAGGCTGCCCAGAGAAGCTGTGAATGCCCCGTCCCTAGAAGTTTTCAAGGCCACACTGAATGGGATTTTGAGCAACATGGTCTAGTAGAAGGTGTCTCTGCTCATGGAACACCTTCTAGATGATCATTAAGGTCCCTTCCAACCCAAAGTATTCTATGATTCTACGTTCATGGGAATACTACGGCACTTTATGAGTTAGGGTGTACAGTGTCTCAATATGGACCCCACTCACTGTACATCACTCAGTGTTCTCTGGTACACTTTTTTCAGATAAATTTGTCACACCAATAACTAGAGTTTCACATCATACATCTAACCATGCTCTGCTAGAATTTCAATGACTTGCATCTCTGGCCAAAAACTAAGGTCAGAAGAACAAACTTGGAAGGAGAACACAACTCAAAGCAAAATCCAAGTCCAGAAAAAAGTGACTTCTGTCACTCGATCATCAGGCCAAAAAAAGTCACTAGGTCACTGTACCCACACATATCATCTTACTGGGTTTACTAGATTAACGCTCCAGTATCATCCCCTTTGATTTTCTTAGCATCACATTATATATGAACACTCAGAAACAAGGAGACCATAACAAAGAGCCCCTTTAAGTATGATTCAAATTGTCATTCAGTATCAGAGTCCAGGCGCTTGGTAACAGCTTGTTATTTCTGTCCTCACTGGTAACTCTCTATACCCCTAAAGATAGTGTGCCCAGGAGGAGCACAGTTAACACCCTAGTAGTTAGAGCTTGGTTATACTGTTTAAATGGACCCCAGCAAGACGATGAGCAGAGAACACAGAATCAGCAACCCGCAAAAGACCCAGTTAAATTCTGGACTGAGGATAGCAACTAATTTCTGCCCTAAAAATGTGAAGTGTGAAAAAAGCAGCAGACCCATCACTAGACCCATCATTAATCAAAAGTATTGCCTTTGCAGGTTTTCGTGCAAGAAATATAAAGCATTTCAAAGCACAAACCAGCTTACATATCAGTAAAAATAATTTAAAAAAAAAAAAAAAAAAAGAAAAGAAAAGAAAAGAAAAAGAAGGCCCAGGCGTTTTCTACCCAGTTCTGCTCTCCGAGAGTCATCTTCAACCATTCCACCCTCCAGAAACCTCCCAGAGCCTTCAGTTCTAGGCCATGTCTTGTTACCTCACTCCAGACACCCACATAAGGTTTAAACTTCACTAACGCAGTTCACCTGAAGCCTCCTCACCCCTTTCCATGCCAACAACATTGGGTTTTAAATTGTTTTCTAAAGCAGTTTTGTAAAGAACCAGTACAGCTCATTACCCTCTTTTTCCTGCTACTTTTGATTGAAAAGGGTAAAGAGAAGTCTGGTGGAATCTGTAAAATGTATTATTTGACAGACATAAGATTTTTTTCAAACTCTTTGAATTCATAACAGCATTGTATCTTTGATATGCTATATGGATTTCATTGATGACATGAATGATCTAAGGTACAGAAAACCAATTTGGCTGGCCACATGGAAGACAAAGCAAGTGAACAGTAACGCCCAGACATGAAGGCTGTTTGTCCTTAGTACTCCCACCAAATGTTCCTATAAATGTTCTCTTCTCTTCCTGTTTCAAGGAATCACAGAATGGTTGAGGTTTGAAGGGATCACCAGAGGTCATCTAGTCCAAGCTCCCTACTCACACAGGGTCACCTTGAGCAAACACATTGCTCAGGCCTGTGTCCAGGCAGCTCCTGAATATCTCCAGGGAAGGAGACTCCACAACCTCTCTGGGCAACCTATACCAATGCTCAGTCACTCTCAGTAAAGAAGTTCTTCCTCATGTTCAGGCATAACTTCTTATGGTTCAGTCTCTGCCCATTGTTGCTCATTCGATCACCTGGCACCACCAAGAAGAGTCTGGTCCCATCTTCTTGACATCCTCCCTTCAGATACACATTAACCAGATTCCCCCTGAGCTTTCTCTTCTTTAGGCTCAGGTTCATATTTTTCACTTCTTACCTGACTCTACAGTTACTCATCTTTCTGTGGAAACCTCTGTGGTCATCTTGCTGCTGGACATTCATTGCCCATGCAGAATTACACAAGCTGAGAAGACAAAGAATTAAGGACAAACCCGACATTCCAGAAAAGGGGGAGCTTCCCACTGTAGAAATAACAATGGTAATTAAAGAGAGTTTTGCAATTACAAAAATGCTTTAACTGTGAAAAGGAAATAAATGAAAATACTCTTGGTGTCACTAACATCCTTGCACGATGAAACTACAAATTAGCATTCTTAAAGCATCATTTACAGGGAGAAAATAAGCCAAAGGGCTTAGCATTCCCTCATAAATGTATCAATGCATGTACTACTACAAGTACTGTCAAAATTTCCCCTTTGTGGTTACAAGTGGTATGCCAATTAAAAACCCCATTATCTTTATATACATTCTGCCTTTCAGTTATATGGATTCAGCTATACAGTCCTCTTTCATCTATTAATATACTCAGTATCTTGTTGCTACATGAAGAAGTCTGTATGGAATGTCTTTTTTGAATGAAGAAAACTTTCTATGTTTCCTTTTCATCAGAATAAGATGTGGCTACACATCACATGTGGATCATGATGTAGTCAATAGCAGCTAACTCATTGAGGTTCAGGTCTCAAAATCATGGTCATAGCTTGTGCAGTAATATCTGACTACTAAAGCTAATCCTCTCTCACAATCTTTTGGTCATGCACGTTGAAGTCCGCACGTTGAGGTCCACACGTTGAGGTCCAAAAAGGTGTGCAGAATTCCCTGTTTCCAGTTTAAGTTCATATTCTTAGCTGCTGGCTTCCAAAATCCTGAGCTTCTCATAGAATTTCTGCACAAACGCGCCTTCCCTTAATGTATCATAGGCAACAGGGTTTGGATTCATGGTTTGGTGGTGTTTTTTTTTTCTCTTTCAGTCTACATGAGCTACCTGGCCTTAAATAAATCTTGTAAGAGAGAAAAAAGGAAGGCACAAAGGAAAATGCCTATTTTTTCATGCCAATCACACATTCCACTGCCTTTTTAGTTTTCGTCTCCTGAAAGCTCTGATTAAACATGACTTCCTACTTGTTCATACAGTGGTTACTTTGTATGGCACATCACTGGCTCGGAAATAAACATATTGTCAAACACAAAGCAACATAGACTGATGTATTCATCAATAGAGGGGCAGCTTCTAGCATATGATGAACTAAACAGCTACATGTAGATTTATGAACCCCAGAAACTAAATGTCATCCAAATTTTAATCTTTTTTATCAATTTTTGCCTAAAAGCAGAAATGCTCTGTTTATCTCTCCGTGAGGATATATATTTTATTCAATGCAATATGCATTGAATTTCTACAAGTGAACTGGGGGCTGTGATTTATTCCTGGCTTGTGACTTTTGTTCATATTCTGAAATATGTTTTAGCAGATCTGATTTTCTTGCATCTGTATGTTAAATAATACTCTCTCTTTAGCATGGCAAAAAAAAAGTTGCTTGCAGCCACAAAGCTAGCATTTGGTCTTGTTAGGGCTCTTAGCATATGAAGTATGATTGTAGGAAGGGCCACAAGAGGAAAGCATGTACAATGGAATTCACAAAGTGCCTACAGTTGTTTCTGAATAGGTAAGTTCAGTGACAAGAGAAAGAAGCAGAAAGATAGAATTTAAAATGCCTAAAAAAGGTAGGCACTTTGGCTCAAGAGCAATGTCTTTTAAATCTGCACATGCCTGACAATGTGAGCACAATACTGGATGTGCATACACGCATGCAACAGTTTGCAATCTGTAGGAATATCCCTGCACTGAGGAATCAGCTCTTTTGATAAGTACATTTAGCACCACTTTGCATAGGGAGAATTCAGGTAGGGAAAAGCTCATAAGGAAAAATTGCAGTTGGCATTCCTCAATTCTTGACATTTTTGGTTGTGGAATATATTGGGCTGCCAGTGTGAGGTAGTACAGAGCTTCCTCTACCTACTGAAAGACTGAAAACAAAGATTCAGTGTTTGCTTAAACAGACAATGGAGATAGTCTTGTGTTAACTCCACTCATACACTGAGCCAGCTAGACATGCACCAGCAGTGGGGTAGAGACACTGCTGGTTAGTGCCGTCCTGGAGTTAACAAGCATAACTGCAAGGCTGTATATTTTACTTCAGACCCTTTGCCAAAACATAAGATAGTGTGTACTCACAGGTACAGACACTCAAATTACATTCCAATTTCTGCCTTGGCTTGGTGTTTTCAGATAGGTTCCTTCGGTCAAAATTTTCCAAACAGCTTTCAAGTTTGGATGCCTTCACCAACCATTTTCCTGCAGGAAATCAGAATTACTCTTAGGAGGCAAATCCCTTAGATTTGGCTGATACAACTAAGGCTGTTTTGAGCTGGCTGTTTCTGTAAAGTGCCACAACCTTCGTGCCTCTAATTTCCACCCCTGCAACTGAATAACATAACTGTCTACAAATATTTAAAGAATATTCCTGAATACTTCTGTAACAAATGCTGTAATACTGATAATCATTTCCAAACAGAAGATAACCTCTTCTGGCTTGCTCTGTGCAAGTATATCAGATTCTTAAGTCTTCACTTACTTGGTAAAGTTGGCAACAACCATGCTCAGCTTCAAGGAGCTCTACCCTATAAACAGTCTTGTATGCAAAATAGCTAGGTGAAACTCAGTAAAGATTAAGTCCTGTACTTAGGAACATGAAATCAAACACAGTGTGAAAATAGCTGGCAGAACAATAAAACACATTGACAAGACTTCAGGACTGTATTAAATCACAGGCAGGATACATATTAACTATATGAGACTATTGCAAAACTAAAATTAAAGGAAAGAAGACCACTGTCATACCAGGATGTGCCACCAGGAATATTCTATATAAAATACAGTAATTATTCTTCTTCACCAAGTCTTATAAAGGCTTTGGCTTGCACACTTCATTGCATAAGAGTTTTGGTTACCATGCTTTTCAAAAAGCTAAAGAAAAGCTGGACAAAGTCCAAAGTGGAGAAGAAGAGTTTCAGAAAATATGACCTAAGAAAAGAGATTGAAGAAACTGGGTTTGTTTAGTCTAGAAGAACTGAGGGGAGACGTGATAGCAGGTTTTCATGCAAGGAAGATTGCTTGTGAAGAGGCAGTAACCAATCTCTATGTCCACTGAAGGAAGGACAAGAAGAAATCAGAGGAATTTGCAGTAAAGACGACCATATTATGAAAGCACCTCTGCAAGCAGAAAGGTGTAAGCAAACTGCATGGAGAAGCTGTGGAATTTTATCAAACAAAAGGTTTACAGAAACAGGTTGGGCAATTATCCCTTTGGGATGGTCTGCTGCGCTTGGGCCTGGTTTATTGTAGAACTGGATTAGACAATCATCTGAGATCTCAGTCCCATTTTTCCATTCTTTTCCCTCACAGCGCTGTTATTATTCTGGATACTGTCCATGCCACAAAATTTTTACAAAAACAAGTAGCACTATGGGTTCCTTTGTACTTGATATACCATGTAGCATATCTCCTCATCTTACCTAACTTTTTGTTTCCCAAGATGCAATTTGACAGCCCCAGTTCCTTCTCATATTGACAACCTCATCTATTTACTCTATGTCCTCTGTTCCTTGCTTACTTCACCTGAACATTGTCTGGGAATAAGGAAGCAAATCTTGGGGCTGGTTAAGAGTGCTTTCAAACAAAAAGCATGGATGGAGCTGTTGCATGGACATCTGGAAGCTGTCTGGTTCACAGAAGCAGGTGACTTGACACCTTTACCTGTGTAATCGGGGTTTTCTTTCTTTACCCAGCTGCCGATTTTCATGTGACTTGTTAGAACTTCCTTAAGATTTCTGCTCCTCTGTCAAATTTGTGTTTGACAGTTTGAAAATAGACTGAATGTTAACAGGCGGAGAGAGAGAGAATGGTCTGTTACACAGACCTAGCTGAACAGACACAGCGTGTGATCACATCCGCCTCACTTCCCCATGAAATTAGGAAAAAAAAATAAAAAAAATATATGCTTCTACTAACTCCATTCAAATCAAAGATAAAGTAGTTTGGATGTCTACGTGCTTATGTCCTAGAAACTATTTTCACTACTGTGTTCATTAAACTGAGGTGCTTGCTAACAAAGGGAGGCTATAAAAGAACATGCTACACTGTGAATTTAAGGCCCACATGTCCCACAGTCATTCCCTAGAGGACTTCCCTAATAGAGTGGCACCATCCCTAGGCAGAACTGTTGTAGAGCTGCACTTGCGCATCAGTTCTTTTTTGCAGACCAAGCCTTTAGCCTCAGAAGGGCCATAAGAAGTTTTCCTCACTAAAAACCAAATGATTTAGTTTCTCTAATGTTCTTGGGAGTTGCCAGACTGCCTTATTTCAGATATTCTAGGAAGTTTTGTTTCCATGAATGTAGAAGTGGCTGGATAGTGGGAAAGATTAGTTTTGTTTTTTTCAAGGGAGAGAAAATTATGTGCTACGTATCACACTTGTTTATCTCCTAGATGACTTCACAACAGCTTACTCTACTCCAGATGCTGTGCAACTAGGCAACGCTATGGTCTCAAACAAACTGCAAAGACAACTTTCTCAAAATGTCCTCCATTCCCAACAGAAATTAATGTGGCACAATTCAGACAATGACTATAATTGCTATAGCTATTATGCTACATGCGATTTGAATTAGAAGGTGCAAGTAACGGGCAAGCTGTGCTTCTGTCATGGTTTAACCCAGCAGGTAGCTAAACACCACACAACTGCTCTTTCACTCCCCCAACCCAGTGGGATGAGGGAGAGGCTCAGAAGGAAAAAAAAGTAAAATTTGTGGATTGAGATAAAGACAATTTACTAGGATTGAAAGGAAAGGAATAATAACAACAGTGAAAAAAGAATAATAATAACAACAATAACAGTGATAAAAGAATTAAAGTATACAAAACAAGTGATGCACAATTCAATTGCTCACCAACCAGTGACCAATGCCCAGCCAGTTCCCGAGCAGCGAGTTACCCAACTTCTCTCAGTTTTATTATTCAGCATGATGCCATATGGTATGGAATATCCCTCCTGCCCACTTGGGTCAGCCTTCCAGGCTGTGTCCCTTCTCAGCTTTTTCTGCTCCCCAGCTGGCAGGGCAGCATGAGAAGCTGAAAAATCCTTGACTTCATGCAAGAGCTGCTCAGCAACAACTAAAACATCAGCGTGTTGTCAATGTTATTCTCAGACCAAAGCAGAAACACTTCTTAGTACCAGCTACCAAGAAGAAAATTTAACTCTATTCCAGCTGAAACCAGGACAACTTCTAATGAAGAAGTGCAAGAACCTGATCCTGAAGAATTTTATTCATGCAAGCATACCAAAATGGCTAATGATGTATTTAAAAATTACAGGAATGAGAAATGCTTTACAGGATTCAACACTTCTGTTATGACCTCTAGGATAAAGAAAAGGCTAAACATAATTGGAAATTCGAAGAAACGTGCCCATATTTTCTATGCACTTTTCACCTCTGTATATATATAATGCAGCTTGCAGTTCCAGTAAGTGGCAGACTGCATGGGAGTTTCAACTGGGGTGTGTCAAAGATTCTTAAGTCATAAACTTCATAGATAATTTTATTTGCTCAAAATAATCTCTTGGCAAGACATCTTACTTCTCTGCCCCCCAGGCATTGTTTGCAATAAAAGCCTGCAAATAACTATACCAGGCAATTTTGTTATTCAGCCTCCTTCCTCAACATGAAACAGAATCTCTTCCAGTCTGTGCTCTTCCTAAAGCGTCTCTGTGTGTGCACATTGTG
Source organism: Psittacus erithacus (assembly GCA_009867235.2). Taxonomy (NCBI): domain Eukaryota; kingdom Metazoa; phylum Chordata; class Aves; order Psittaciformes; family Psittacidae; genus Psittacus; species Psittacus erithacus. The sequence goes on along the minus strand of WYDI02024010.1, from coordinate 48,409 downwards.
CAACAGCTGCTGCACCAAACTGCTTCAGATACTTGTGCAGAATAAGGGAATGACTGAAGCACTTGTTATTTTACAGCACAACAGTGAAATAAAACATTTGCCTTATCTTGTTTAATCTAGACCAAGTTCATAACACAGATACACTGTAATATAGGGTGCTGCATCAGTTTTTGTGAAAGTAGAAAAAAGCAGGCAGCTCCATATGCTGTGATAACGTGGAGAGGACTTTGGAAATTACAAAACAAGCTTTTTATTTTATATTTCAATCTCTTCTGGACATTACATTTTAAGCAACTAGCCTTTAATAAACTCCCAGTACATCACTTCCTAGCACAAAGTTAATCTTCCTCCTCAGGAGCACATTACTGTTTATTCATCACTTCTCTCAGTTATTTTAAACGCGTATCTTTCAAGTTGTGTAATGACAGCACAGTCCTCTTTTAATATACATGTTGTTCACTTTCTCTACCACATTACTGCCAGCAATACCCAGTTATGTATTGCACAGATCTTTCAATGCCTTCTTCCCTGATGCTTAGAAGATACTATGCAGTATTTAGTAATGGAATTACACTATTGGACCTGCGAATAATTGATTACTTCTGCCTAATTAAATGAAGAAAAGAAGAGTATGTGATATGGAATTTTGTTAAAATGTGGTTTCATGTTCTGGTAAAATGGGTATGTTCTGTCCTGCATATAATTGAGTCTTACCTGACTGAGTAATACAAAGTTAATGCTGGAGATAGGAGGTGCTCTGTTTGATAGGTGAACACAAATCTAAATCTCTTTTTCATTTCACCTCTGATTATCTTGAGAGGAATGTAAGCTCTGCAGCTGCTTGTTTACAACACACAAAAACACTGGAACACAGAGTGCTAATGAATGCAAATGAGCAGCTTTCATTCACTTCATGGAAACAAAGGTCCCAGTATGTAAACGTACAAACATATGTACCTATGGACTCCTCTTCTGAGTAACACATTTGAATGCACATGTCCACAAGTATGCTCTGAATTCCAATGAAACACGAGGAAACTCTACCATACGCTCGAATTTGAATACATGCTCTAATGATTCACTAACTAGAAATGCTTTACTAAGGCAGAGACTAGGTGCCTATATCTAAGGTTACCTTTGATCTACTGCTGACAAAGGAAGTACATGAAAAGGCCTTTTGATACGGAATGCTAGTTTTTTCCTCTTTATTCCTTCATAGACAAAGGAAACCCACTTAAACTCTGAAGTACAGCAAATGTTTTCAGTTTCAGGAAGAGGGGAGGGGGAGCATTTTTTGCTTCATACTGAAAATTCTAACTATTTCTTAAAAATAAATGCTTTTTCCTTCTAGGGAAAAAAGGCTTAAAAATTATTGAATGGCTTCACTTGTTGTCTGGTATTACAATTGTACAAAGCTGTAACTCCTGTAAGAAAATCCTATCACTACAGTTAATTCCTTTAAAGCATATTCTTCTCATCAAACTGGAGTATCTTTGCCAACCTTAATTCTGACTAACAGTAAATAAATATGCCTCACACACATAATTCAGAAGAAATTCAGCTACATATATCTCTGCTTACTAAAGGGTTAAGGCTTAGCTCAATAAGCTAGCTATCCATTAGTCAGACGCTGCAATTTCCCACACATTTTTTGATATGGGAACAGGTCTGCATTTGATGGAAAAACTTCAAAGAGAAAAAATACCCAATTTGATTTGTGGCAGGCAATTTGATAGGCAGACACCTTACACGTGGTCTGCATAGGGAATGTGCCTGCAAAGAGAAACAACAATAAATTAGGGTATCCTTGTCAAGCACACAAGCACCAACATATTTTTAACAGTAATTTATGTAGAATGACTCTTTCACGGACAAGACACAGATTTGCCGAACAAGGATGTCCTGGATTACCACCCCAGAGGGAAGCGTTATGCCCTGCATTCAAACCCGCACTCCTCTGGGAGCTAACCATTAACTTCCTTACTGACAGCACAATAAACGCCAACAGAGGATACACCACAGAAAGTCATAAATGGTGAGATCCTTCTCCTCTGACTTTAGTCACTAAAACTAGTTAGCTGTTTCTTTAGGAAACATAGGGCACCTCTAGGAGGGGATTCTTATCACCCTAAAATAATTGAGATCTTCTGAAGATTCAATTCAACAGAAGAAGGACCTAAGCAGCAAACCTGGACTAAAAGTCTACGTTTCAGATGGTAGGCAAAATGAATTCCACTAAAAATAAGCCAAAATAATTTTATGACTCATAAAAACTTTTTAGATCTTTGCTAAATTGTATAATGACAATATTAATAAACAACCCAACTCTAAGTATCTTCAATGCTGTGCCATGAAGTTGACATTTTATATATTTATGCATTTATATTCATGCATTTTATACCTTTATAAAACGTACATTGTATATTTTTAAAGCTTTCCTTTCATGTGACTAAAACATATTAGATAAACTGGTGTGAACTGGTTTAACACCATGCATTTCAATAGCATCATAGCAATATGCATTGTCTGACCTATTAACCCTAAATTACAGTTTCAGCATAGGTTATTAAGATACCTCTTTTTTTATGCAACTTTAAATGGGGAAAAAAAAAAAAAAAACCAACCCTCTTTCCATGTGCTAGGAATAACATTATAAGGAGATTCTAGACAGAAAGTCTTATCTAGAGAAAAGTTCGCTTCTATTACAGTGCCTTTGTATTTCCTTATGGTTTGCCCTAGAATTAAACCATACTTGAAACCACACTGATTGATTTTTATTTGCATATTGTTATCATAGCAGATACTCTTTCTTCTTGTACTTTACCATTACTCTTATAGACATGAAACACTCCAAGATATGATATGACAGGGCATTCACTTCGCTTTTCAGCTTTCTGCTGAGGATATTACTGCAAGAAGGAAGCACTATTATCTCAAACAGTATAAAATGTGAGCTATTACAGAGCTCAAATAAGTTCAGGATCCAGCTGCACATTTCCTCAGTTTTAATTTCCAACATTGGCAACTTTAGGAACCATACTTTTATCAATTATAATTGATAAAACTTTGGCCACACCCCTCCCACTAAAAATTAATATCTCTGTTCAAGTCAGTGAAGAGTTCGCAAAAAACTATGACATTTTTCACTGAAGGCTTTATGCAGTATGAAAAATTATCGTCTGTACAATAACTGCAACAGTCCTAATTAATCCTGCATACATTACGAATTAGATGCATGCTACTACAATAGGATTTAATTACTAAAATTCTGAGGTTATCATGAGCACATTAACTCAGTCTGAGCCAAGGACCCCATTTACACTCACAGAAGTGAAACCAGTATCAATGTTCTTCTCAGTACTTATCGTATACCCATTACGTTTTTCCACCTTTTTGTTTTGTTTTGTTTTTACAGTCTCAAATGAAGCAATGCTAAGAAGCTTTGGACTTGTACTAAGCAATGAGTAATCAACGAAAATATAGAAAGACCCTGAGCTCAAGAGAAAGTAAGGAACAGGATGTGACTCCAGAATTCACAGCAAGAGAGTGAATGATGGATTAATCACATCAAACACCCAAACATACCAAGATCTGGCTGCCAGTTTTAACAGAGCTCACATCTGAAGACGTCCAAATGACAACAGGTAAATTCCACTAAGTGCGATTCAACAAGTCAGTCATCTCTTGCCCACCAGAGCAGAGCTAAGTGTCAAATTCCAGCATCAGGTACACAGATGCAAATTGGTTCTAGGTTCCACAGAAGTCAACAAAGCTAAGTTTACACACTGTGGTAAGAATGTGAACCTAAAAGTGTAGGACATGCTGAAATTATGGGTCAGGTTTTGACCTCAATCACAGTGTTGTACTTCTGGTGCAATCAGAAAAGTCAAAGTTGAATTCACATTTTAAAGGCATTTAAAGACGAGTTCACATTATAAAATCTCACAATACCAATCAAGCAGGAGTATTCTGACAAAGATTACACATTTGTCCACACACCTTTGGATGAAATAAGAGATAAATTTTTGACATTATTTTTCATTTTGAAGTGGACAGCTCCTGGTTGCCAGCCCAAATCTCCTCACTTAATGTAAAAACACTGCCAAGGTTCCCTCGCTGCCTTTCAAATCTAACTTCTGATTCACTTACTGTCACATGAAGAAAAGTTTCATCATAGATCCCCAGGCTCCAAGACACAAGCTCACACAAGCAGCAGCCCCTTTGGCTTCCATGAGACAATCCACCAAAGAAACTCACTGGTATATAAAGGGCCTAGGGAGAGGACTACTAGGAATTGCAACTACCTGCCAATTAAACCTGCCCAGGTAGGAACAATCAGTGTCTCTTTCTTGCTGTTTTGATTTTTTTCCTCTGGTGGGGCTCTTACCATCATCATCTCTCTCCTCTCTCAGGCTTTTAACTTGAGTGATATTTAAGGTTTTTCTTCTATGAAGCATCACACAGTAAGGAGGCCTACTTCAGATGGTATACTCTATCTCTTAAGTTAAAAGGGCAATCATTCTGACTTTACCCTAATAAACACAACTCTGCAGCTATCTCAGTCTCCCAGTCAGATTTCCCAAGGCATTTCCTGGGATAATCTGTGGAGTAGTACTGCTTCCTCGAACATCAGCCATTCCGAATGCCTGATGCGTTTTACACAGCTCAGTTCAGAGTCCAACTCAAACTCAGTCACTGTTCAGGGCTGCCAAGCTCGCTCCGGTTTTCCCCCCCCACGCACGCAATCATCTGACGAGATCCTTCTTGTTCACTGACATTCGGCCTTCCACATGAGCACGTGCCAGGGCCGGGGAACGCAGAGGAATTAAACGGTTTTGGAACTCGATTGCTTCCAAGTCGCTTCACACACTCCGGTCACTTCTGGTCATACAGAGTATGTCGTGACGTAGAGAATCTGCCTTTTTAACCTTAAGAAGCTTTCCTCTTACCTGAAATCCAGGTTACGTGGGAAATTTTTGGCTGAAGCAGCATTAGTCACTTTGCTCATTAAACAAAGCCGCTACGGGGCTCGGCAGCAGCGCAGCGTTAGTCACCTCACCCCTAAGGGCAATCCTGAACCGAGGGTCATCCCCGGGCACGCTCCTGCAGCAACAAGCACCGGAAGAGTGGGAAGGCGCCAGGTCGCCGCTTCCCCCGCCCGCCTTCCTCCTCGCCGCCGCGCTCTTCTTCCCCGACACAACCTTGCCCTGTCTAACGAGAATTTATTCCCCTTTCGTGATCCCAGTCTCACGGTGCTGTGTGCTCCGGCCAGCAGGCAGGAATAGAAGCTTCTTATTAACTGAATTAAGTTAATTAAGTATAGACTGCTCTCAGTCAGGGTCTCAAGACAGCCGGATAGCGCCGTCAGGCACACCTCTACGGTACGGCCCTGCCGAGCCGCCGGCAGACCCCTGCAGCGGGATGCCCGCCAGCCCCGGGGGTATGGCTGGCTGGCGGATGAGAAGGCCAGGACACCCGCGCTCCTTAGCGCGGGGCCAAGGACAGTGCGAGCGAGCGGCCGAGGCCGAGGGCTGGAGGACAGGGCTAGGGCGGCGGGGAACGGCTGCCAGGAGCTCCTCTGCCGGCTCGGGGAACGAGGGACCGCCAGCGGCGTCGCGCTTAGCGGGGGCTGGAGGACAAGCTCAGCGCGAGCTCGCGGGGCGCCCCCAAGCGGCAAGGCCGGGCCCTGCACCGCCCGCTCCCGGCCAGCGGGGCGTACCGGTCGGGCGCAGCGGCGGCGGCAGCAACGCACCCCGCCAGCCCCCGCCCTGCGGAAAGTTGTCTGCGGGTTCGGAGCCGCCCGGCCCCCGCCCCCCGCTTCCTGCCCCGTCGCCGCTGATTGGCCCGCCGCGCGGCGAGGAATGCGGGCCGCTCTTTAAAGCGGCGTGCGGCGGCCGTCCTGCAGCGCCCCGGTAGAGCCGCGGCCCGCCGGAGTTCGCTCGTCTGGCTTCCGTCGGCGGCTGCCCGAGGATACTAGTTGCCGGTACCCGGAGGTGCGGGAGGCCGGCGCTGCCCGTCCGGATCGCTCTCCCCAGAGGTAAGTGCTGAAGCTGCTACCGCCGGGCTCGCTCTCCCCTGCGAGGGCAGCAGGGTATCTGTCCCGTCCCGGCTGCCTCCCGTCTCCCGGGAGCCCCGGGAGCCGCCGGTGCGCCGGGCGGTAGGTGCCGGTGTGGCGGCAGCATCGTGACCTTCTTCTTGTGGCTGTCCCCAGGCTGTTTAGAAGGAGCCCTGTGCCATGGGGCCGACAGCTGCGCTCTGCCTCCTCCTCCTGCTCGGCAGCTCGGAGGCCAAGCGTACTGCAGGTAAGACCAGACCCATACCGGCGCTCAGAGCAGACAGGGAAGGGAAGTGGGGTGGGGAAAAGAAAATACTTCTTGGTGTCTATGTAAGCGGCTGAAATTGTGTTTGGTGCTGAAGAGTGACAAAGCTGTCAGTGAACAAAAACTTCTAACTTTAGCATCAGCTGGTTGCAGATAGGAAACTTTCTCTAGTGTGGAGTTTGTGTAGCCTTCAGAAATAGGAATGCAGTCTCCAGGAGTGAAGCACATGGCTTGTGCCTCTCTGCACTGGGCAGAGGAAAGGGGGAACTTGATGTAGGAACTGGCTGAAGAAGGGATGGGGCTGTAGATTGCTGTCATGGTGCCATAGAGGATCTGCTGCTGTGCTTGCTGTCACCCAGCTGGGCTAGGCAAGCCCCAACACAGCAACTTTGCAGCCTGGGCTTCTGCTGTCACCTCTCCACCAGAGCCTACTGAGGTACCAGAACAGTTGCTACCTTTGTGTGTCGGTCAGCAGGTACCTGGCACTCCTGTGCCGACTGGCTCTTGTACAAGAATTCGTATGAACTGCCACACAGCAGCTCCTGAGGGGACTGCTGTATCGTTGGGGATATGTCTGTACTCTGATGAGGTGCTGTATCTCACACCATATGTACTATGTATGCTACCAGTATGTTAAGCAGGCCTGAACATCTGCCCTGCTTCTTCTTGTCCCTTGCTCATGTATCTTGTTCTGATCTCTGCAGAGTCCAGGAGCGATGATAACAGCGTCTTCGATCTCTTTGAGCTCATTGGCTTAATTCGGAAGGGAGCTGGGCGCCGGGCACCCGGGGTGCACCTGGTGAAGGGACCGGAATCCTCCAGCCCCGCTTACCGCATTGAAGATGCCAGTCGCATCCCTCCTGTCCCTGACTCAAAGTTCCAAGACTTATTAGATGCCATCCACACTGAGAAGGGCTTCATCCTTCTGGCCACTCTCCGGCAAGCCAAGAAGAGTAGAGGCACACTGCTGTCTGTGGAACAGAAAGATGGCTCTGGTCATGTCTTCAGTCTAGTATCAAATGGCAAGGCAGGCACCCTGGACCTGAGCCTTTCTGGTGATGGCAAGCAGCAGATAGTCTCAGTAGAGGATGCCTTGCTAGCTACAGGACACTGGAAGAATATCACCCTGTTTGTGCAGGAGGACAGAGCTCAGCTCTATGTTGGGTGTGAGAAAATGGAGAATGCTGAACTGGACATCCCCATCCAGAACATCTTCACTAGGGACCTGGCCAGCAGTGCCAGGCTCCGCATTGCCAAAGGGGGAGTCAATGACAACTTCCAGGTAAGGCTTTCACTGATGTTTCGCCTTGTGTTTTCAAACATCTGCCCTGAGGTGTGTTAGCTACTCAACCATCCTAAATAGCTGCAAAGACAGGGAGAAGGGGTTCTTACTGGTTTGTGCTCATCTGATAGGGACCATCTCTAAATCTACTAAACTTTAGTACTGGAGTTTGAAGGGTAAAGCATTAGATTTGCAGGGATAGAACTTTCTGCAGCAATAAGAAGGCACTGAAGCTTCCAAACAGGTAGTTGTAGTTTCACTGCTCAGCTTCTGAATCTTCTTATATGAGATTGAGAAATTCCTGGGGTTTTTCCTTCCTGTCTGGAGAGCTGCCAGATCTTTGTGGTCAAGGATAAGAATGTTAGGAAGCAGGGCTTGTTATCATTAAGGAGAATAAAGCAACGTGTTTCACTTTGCCATCTGTCTGTCATGAAATTACTCCTAATAAACTTACGTGACTGTAAAGTGCCTCCAAGCTCTCTCCATGCAAGTCGTACTTCTTTACCTTGCAGTTGCTGCAAGTGGTTGCAATTCTTCTTCTGTCCACAGGGACTGCTGCAGAATGTGCGGTTTGTGTTTGGAACAACCCTGGAAACTATCTTGAGGAACAAAGGCTGCTCCAGCTGTAAGTTTGCAGTCTTTCAAATCCAGTGACCTATTAAAAATAAGATTCCTCACTGCATTAGAAAGACAAGCTGAAACAGAACTCAGAAATATGCTGATGTTCAAATCCATGTTGCATAAGAGATATTATATTTCTGCAGGCAACCTAGTAAATCTGATGGCAGCTGTTTAGCAGATATTACCCTAGAATGATAAGTGCATTTTTTACCATGTGCATTTATTTTATGTGCGTTTGTGTCTCTTAGCCACTAGTGCAATCATTACTTTGGACAACCCTATCAATGGTTCAAGCCCAGCTATCCGCACTAATTACATTGGCCATAAAACAAAGGACATTCAAGCAGTCTGTGGTTTTTCCTGTGATGAGCTAACAAATATGTTTGTGGAACTGCAAGGGCTCCGGTCCATGGTTACAACACTTCAAGACAGAGTTCGCAAAGTGGTGAGTGTTGGTTAAATTCATGGTACCTTTCATTAACTGGCACTGAGTGAATGAATTATAACGTGTCCTTTGAGAGCCTGGATAAACAGGAATGACTTTACTTTGACTTTTGTGGAAAAGAGTGTTTTCTGCATTAACTTCTAATTATCTTCTCTCTGCTTTTCTTCCTGCTTTCTCTCCCTCCCTCTCCAAGACTGAAGAAAATGAACTCATTGCCAAAGTAGTCCAGATCACGCCCGGAGTGTGCATTCATAATGGAATCTTACACAAAAATAAAGAAGAGTGGACTATTGACAGCTGCACTGAATGTACCTGCCAGGTGAGATTCCTCACATTCATAAATCCTCTCTATATAAATTCACAAGTTGAAATTAACAGATATTTCTAAATGACACTCTTTAAGGAAGAACGAATCCTGCACAGAAATGGGCCTACTGCAGTAGTCAAAGAATTATTCGGTTTATTTCACCCTGCTAGATCTCTGGTATAAAAGCAGCTTTCATGTAGTGTTACAACAGCAATATTTTAGGAAATTACACATAACATCACTCTGATACAGCTTTTAAATCACTTTTAGTTCCTTAATTTGGGGAATGCCTTTATCCTTTGTATAAGTCCTTAAGTAAACTAAAAGTCATTATCAATAGAACACATTTATAGTACTATTAGCTTTGCTCCCTGGAATATTTTAGATCCACATTCTGTATTTACTGAACCTCTTGCTGGCTTAATAGGAAAAGACATTCTAGTACTTGGTAAATACTCTGAAACTTAAGGGGTTTTTTCTTTATCTAACAAATGCTTCTAGTTGTGTCCTATTAGCAGTCACAGATTATATGGAGCAGCAGATTTCAAGTTAGCTATTTAAATCCCAGGATTGCCTGGCAACATATTTGTGTTTTGTGTTCCACTACTGTAGAATGCTGTAAAAGTACACCAAAATGTACAATTTCTGAGTTTCTTTAAACTCTTTGCTTGCTCCCGCTGTGGAGTACCAGTCTACTGAAGAGTGTGTTAACTAGCCTGCTGCTGTTTAGAAACTAAAGGCTGAATATTTGTACATATGCAGTCCAAGGCATCTCACCAAGTTCTGCATCTGCTTCTATAGATCTTTACATCTTTTGTCTTGTAATCAGAAAATGATACTGTGACTTCTGCATTTGCCTTTTTCCTACCAACCCCATTGCTCAATGCTAGGTGTAATTGCCTTAATGTGGTCATTTGCTTGGGGAGATTAAAATAGTAGTCATCAGAGCATTCTCCTGACCAAGTTGCTACCTTCTGGGAGCAAAACTACAGGCTGCCCTTTAGCTCTTACCGAGATTGGAGGTGTATGTTCTTACCCTGCCTGTTTGGCTTAAATATCAAAGACCTCTAAGTATAAGTTACAGATTTCATGGCTCTTGAGTAGAGTCTGCCAAACTCATTCTATCTTTACTGTATAATCAGCTTAAATTCATTTTAACTGAAAAGAAAGTTGGCTTCTCATTTTTGTTTCATTCCCTTGAAGTCTGACCTTATACTTGAGGTATCATGTGATAGTCTTTTACTCTAGCCAGCATATGGTAGCTAGTCTTGATCAACTTCTGCAAAAACAAAATGCTTCTGTTCTTGGTGGACAAATAATGGGTGAGAATGGGAGTGAGATGAAGTTGGACTAAAAGTAGCTGGGACTACCCTGTTAGAGGTGCTATTGAGTCTTGAAGTGCTGCAGAAAAGATCTCTGATCACTTAACCAGACTCCAGACATCATTTATGTTCCACTTACTGCAATTCTGACAATTCATTGTAGAACTCAGCAACTATATGCCGGAAGGTGTCCTGTCCTCTCATGCCTTGTTCCAATGCCACTGTGCCTGATGGAGAGTGCTGCCCTCGATGCTGGCGTAAGTACTTAATGCCTTGACACTTGTATTGCAGCCAGCTTCATCTAGCTAAACACATGCTACTCTAAAGTATACAACAACTGGATATAATCTTGCACCACTGGAGTAAGGCTAGCCTGAATGCCTCTGAGGTTAATCATTTAGGTAATGCATGTGAGCACTGAAATGTTTGAGTTCTTGGCCTTTATCTTGTACAAGAAAGGAAGATGCCTGTGGCTTTTAAGGACAGTTGTGTCTCTTTTTTGTGAAGAGTGGGAGAAAAGGCTATAGAAAAATATACAGCTGTAGTTGTATTCAGAGCTGTATTTCTCTGCAGCTAGCGACTATGCAGATGATGGGTGGTCTCCTTGGTCTGAATGGACTTCGTGTTCTGTGACCTGTGGAAATGGGATTCAGCAGAGAGGACGATCCTGTGACAGTCTCAATAACCGCTGTGAAGGGTCTTCTGTACAGACTCGGACTTGCCACCTCCAGGAGTGTGATAAGAGATGTAAGTACTTGATCTGCTCACACTGGTAGTAAAATGCAGGCTGCTTTTATTGGCTTAAAGTTAACAGCAAAGATTACCATGTAAACCCTGTCACTAGGAAGGAGCAATGGTTTCTAGCATTAAGGATCTAAATTAATCAGGTAAAGGGGACCACATACCTAATGCAGTAAATAGGCATGTTTGGGCATTGCTCCCAGGGCAAAATTTGAAGCAGTTTAGGTATACAGTTTCTCTAGTGACAACACAACTTGATCAGCAACAGTGCTGAGGCTATCCAATACCTACGGACTCTGGTACAGTTCTGGTGCTGGCTATGTCCAAGGTGTCATGCAGCTGAAGTGTGTTCTTCAGAAACTCTATTAATAACAGGCATCTCTCTCTTGCAGTTAAACAGGATGGTGGCTGGAGTCACTGGTCACCATGGTCATCATGTTCTGTCACTTGTGGCATGGGCATCATCACTAGAATTCGTCTCTGCAACTCACCGGTACCACAGCTGAATGGCAAACCTTGTGAGGGTGAGGCACGAGAAAACAAACCCTGCCAGAAAGATCCTTGCCCAAGTAAGTGCATCCATGTGGTAACTTTTGGTAGCTTAAATGGTGAATTTTCTGAGTAGTTGCTATATAGTCTAGCTCTAGTAATATTCTCCTTTTAAACTTAGGAGTGGGCTAGGTAAAACCTCACAGGTTAGTTTCAGGTGAAACTGATCTGTTTACATGAAATGGTCTTCTATGGCTTTTCAGTAGAGTCCATTAATTCTGTCACTTGTATCTGAACAATGTCTGAAGTGCTCTCACGACAAAAGTAATAGTCCTTAGTCAGGAAGAAACTAGTTCAATTTAAAGCTATACATGACTTTTAACTTTTCTCTTGCTTTAGTTAATGGCAACTGGGGACCATGGTCTCCATGGGATGCTTGTACAGTGACATGTGGAGGAGGACTTCAAAAACGTAGCCGTCTCTGCAATAATCCTGAGCCTCAATATGGTGGGAAGACTTGCGTTGGTGAAGCTAGAGGGACTCAGGTCTGCAACAAACAGGACTGTCCAATTGGTGAGTATTCATTTTCCTGTAAACATCTGAAGGTTGTGTACAATCTTGGAAATACTGGTTAAAAACTTTGACATAAGTCTAAACCACAAGTGCTAGAATTCTAAACCAGCATATGAGCCAAATACAGCACTGTAGCAGCATGGCAAATGTCCCTCATCTTAACAATTTCTTATTTGTTTCTCAGATGGGTGTTTGTCTAATCCCTGCTTTGCGGGGACTACATGTACCAGCTCCCCTGATGGTTCCTGGAAGTGTGGTGCCTGTCCTCCTGGTTACCATGGTGATGGTATCCACTGCCAAGATATTGATGAGGTAAGAAGACTAGAGTTTTCCCCTTGAAAGGGAGTGAAAGAAGATGGGAAGGGAGCATAAAATCACAGTGGTTTATGATGCTAACCATTGTTTTCCCCTATCTCAAACTGTATTTCAGTGCAAAGAGGTTCCTGATGCCTGCTTTGTCTTTAATGGAGTGCAGAGGTGTGAGAATACTGAACCTGGTTACAACTGTCTCCCTTGTCCGCCACGTTTCACTGGGACACAGCCATTTGGTCGCAGTGTTGAGGATGCCATGGCTAACAAACAGGTATTGTCAACTTAAGAGTTATTCTGGGTTATGAGATCTCACAAAGTTTCTGAACCACAGAAAGCACCTATGCACTTTAGGGAAGAAGAACTTGGCACATTTAGTAAAATAGCATCCTCTGTGATTCAGAACAGGAGAAGCATTAAGTAGTTTGAGTTCAAAATGAGTTTTAAGTGGCTTAGAGATTTTTGTAGTGCTTGGTTCCATTTGAAAATGAATAGGGTTTGAACAAGAAAAATAATTATCAGTGCTAAGACTGCTACCGGATTTGGAGAGTGGAAGAATGTAATGTATGAGGCCTTTTCCTTCCTGATTGAAGGATCTCTGATCAAAATAAGCATGTACTGTCCATGTTTTATTTGAATCTCTGGGAATAATTAGGGATAAAAAGATGTTTCCAGTGGATTTAATTTCTGCGTCGTCTTCTAGGTGTGCAAGCCACGTAATCCGTGCACAGATGGAACTCATGACTGCAACAAGAATGCCAAATGCAATTACCTCGGCCACTTCAGTGATCCCATGTATCGCTGTGAATGTAAACCAGGCTATGCTGGCAATGGTATAATCTGTGGAGAAGATACTGACTTGGATGGATGGCCAAATGAGAACCTTGTTTGTGTTGCTAATGCCACTTACCACTGTAAAAAAGTAAGTTTATCCTGTTTTCCCATCTACTGTTATAACAGCTTGTCTATCTAATAAATGTACAAAATAGGTTTGAGGTGTAAAGCAAGTCTCTGCCTAGTTCGAGCTATTAAGCTATCCCCTCTGTCAGGTATACTGCTAGGAGACTCTTGCTGTTGCTTTAGATGTCCTTGCAATATAGGGAAAAAATGAAGCCTGAGAAAACTATAAATGTTTGTTATAAATGTTCTAGGAATACTCTAGCTTAGCCTGTGCTTATATCAGCTGTGCTCTGACAGATACCTTCAGAGAAAAAAAGAAGGTAAGATTCTGAAAAGCAGCCAAATCTTTGTTTTAAAAATGGTTTGAACTATGGCCCTCTAAGTTTTAACTAGTCATTACTGTGAGGATAAGTCTGAGACAGTTACAGTAAGATAACAGTTACTTGACAGAGGCATTACGACTTTGCCTAATGATTAGATATTACCTGCTAACATCACTGTTGTAATCATGCCAGGAGTAACCTCATCTGTATTCCTCCTTCTAGGATAACTGCCCTAATCTGCCCAACTCTGGGCAGGAAGACTATGATAAGGATGGGATTGGAGATGCCTGTGACAACGATGATGATGACGATGGCATCCCTGATGACCGGGTAAGACAACACAGAAGATGAGCCTTGAGAATGTAGCTTTCCTATTCCCCTTCCTTCTAAGCGGGGGTCTAGATTCTAACCTTATTCTTGAGAGGGCCGGAGGAAATTGCTGGCACTGACTGTTGGTATGTCTAACTATGCAAACGAACTTTCTGTAGCTGGTTGAGCTTTGAAAGTGAATATACATCTTTTTTATTTAGTGTGGTTTTGTTGGGGTTTTTTTATTATTTTATTTTATTGGGGTTTTTTGGGAGTTGTTTTTTTGTTGTTTGTTTTTTTTTTTTTAACTCAGCCATTTCTATGCTCAGGGAAGTAATGGTGTGTTTTGAGATAGAAGCATTCCAGATTTAACTGTTTCCCTGCCTTTCATGTCTCCTTTTGTATAGCAGTACAAGCATAAGCAGAATCTGGTTAAAGCTTTAATTTGATTCTCTTTTAAAGGCTGACTTTTTTCCTTGCTTTTGCAGGACAACTGTCCATTCATCTACAACCCACAGCAGTATGACTATGACAGGGATGATGTTGGTGACCGCTGTGATAACTGCCCTTACAATCACAACCCTGATCAAACTGACACTGACAACAATGGGGAAGGAGATGCATGTGCAGTGGATATTGATGGAGATGGTAGGTGGTGTCTAAATCACTATTCTAGATGATTTTCTCATCACAGATTGATGAAATGTACTAACTTTCATGTTTCATCCATGAACACATGAAATTTCTCCTCTGGTGGTTTCAGGACATACAATTACTGAAATAACAGTTATAGTTAATGGAAATTGACTGAAATATACATACTTTGGCACAGTTGAATTCTGACTCTGGTCTTGTAGACAATGGGGACAGAAGTGTGTGGCAGAGCTAGTGATGAGTTAAGTTTCAAAGCTTTCAAATGCTGCTCACAATGCTTTCAAAAAAATATGAAGAGTGTGATGGTTTTATGCAGTCCTCTGCAGCATAGAGCTGTCTGACTTTCATTCATGAGCTATTCTTCATTTTACAGGGGTCCTTAATGAAAGGGACAACTGCCAGTATGTCTACAATGTAGACCAGAGGGATACAGACTTGGATGGTGTTGGAGATCAGTGTGATAACTGTCCACTGGAACACAATCCTGACCAGGTAGGGGATTTGCATTATATAAACAGAAGGCTGGTGGTATTAAGATAGTATGTTGTATATTGTAGAAAATATCTGAACAACAAGTGGCAACTTAAATTTGGCATGTTCCAAATCATTCTTGTTAATTTGCCAAATGGTGCCTTTATCAAATAACATGCCTTCACCATGCAAACAGTTCCTAGGTATTTCCTGAAAAGTAACTCTAGTGAAGATCTGTGAGACTCTTGCAGGTGCTTGTCTCCTAAATCTCTTAGGCCTGTCAGTTCTGGTGATTCTCATAGTGAGGATATGAAATTCCTGGGAGCACTGTATGAAAAATGGGTAGGTAGGAACGGCCTGCTTCATAGCCTGAAGAGCTGTTTTCATGTGGACACAAAGTTGCTCTTTAATCTTTGTTCAGTTTGAAATGGCTGCAATTCAAAAGATACACCTGTCCTACCGGTAAGTTAAAGGTGGCACAGGTGCTCTTCTCTAAGGAGAAAGCATATTGTGAATTAAAATTCCTCTTCATAAAAGTCTAGGGGGATGCAGCCTCTCTCACAATTTGCTGGTTCAAAAATGTCTGAAGCAGTAGATAAAGCCTGTGCCATCCTGTCATTTACAAGGCTGTAGTTTAATAGCTTCAGGGACATATATGGAATGTTTGTAGGGTTAGAAAAGGTGTAGCAAATCAGAGGAAAGTGTAGCCTAAAAGCAGAGTTACTTGAAATATTTAGATAATATAAAATCTCTTAGTCTTTTTCTTGCTTGCTTTACTACTTCCCTTCCTAAAGGTAGAAAGTGCCTGAAGATCCTTTCAGACAATGTTTCTCCTGACATTTTGAAATCTTAATATGACTCCAGTGGGCTTGGTTGGTTGGTCGGCTTTTTTTTGAACACTTTTCTAGTCAAGTTCTGAAGCAGAAATAGTAGATTTCAAACAGCAGAATTAGTAGCTATTCAAACTGTGTGGTATGCCTTCTGTCTACACCAGCACCTAGGTAACTCACCATTGTTGACAAAACTACTAGACTAAACCTTGAGGCAGCCTCAGGGATGACTGGATGGGGTTGGTTGTTTGGTTGTGTTTTTTTTTGCTTAGTCATCTCCTGAAATAAGACAGACCAGCTAAAATACATGATCAGTCCTTGATCACTAAGGAAATAATTGTCTGACTGATGAGTCGTGGAGCATGAAGAGCATTATGAGCTTTTATGATATGGTGTGGAGGCTGTAAAACAAGGACATGGTGGACTGTGTTTTACTGTCTTTACTGCCTAGGTACAGAGTAGTCTGACCGTATCTGGTCCTTGGAACTAGGCAGTTGCCAGAGATGATAGGAGGTGAAGTACCCAGTGTCCAGTATGGTAGACTAGTGATAGCCATGTGGCAGAAGGGAGAGGAGAATCAGATGACTATGATGCTTTCTGCTGCTGTGGATTCAGATTAAAGCCAGGACAATGCCAAAGCAGCCTGAAAGCAGTTAGCACAGGAAGCTTGAAATAGGTGTGTATTAATTCTAATACCTCACTACATCCATCTTAGTTGTTGCTGAAGTAAGCAGAAATCTCAATTAATTCTAGCTGTTAAGACTTCTATTTCAGCCTTTTTAAAGTGGATTTTTTGAGTGTTCTTTTTCCTTTTTTTTCCTTTCTTAGGAAGATGCTGATTCTGACCGCATAGGTGATCAGTGTGACAACAACCAAGACATAGATGAGGATGGCCATCAAAATAATCTTGATAACTGCCCCTATGTGCCCAATGCCAATCAAGCTGACCATGACAAGGATGGAAAAGGTGATGCCTGTGACCATGATGATGACAATGATGGTATCCCTGATGATAAAGATAACTGCAGATTGGTCGCCAACCCAGATCAAGCTGACTCTGATGGTAAGATGGCCAGCATCATAGTAACACTTTAAAAGTATCTTCCAATAGTTTTGGTGCATGGGTTTTTGGTTGGTTGGTTTTTGGGGGTTTTTGTTTGTGTGTGGTTTTTGTGATGATTTGGGTTTTTTGCTTTGTTTTGGTTTTGTTTGTTCTTTTGTTTGTTTCTACACTATATAGGGTTGGACAGAATTTCCAAGTAACAGAAAGATAGAGTGTCTGTATAGTTATAGTACTCCTCAGGAGTAAGGAGCAATGTAAAAATTATTACATACCCAACTTATTCCTAAAGCACTATCAGGCAGGAGTGAAAGGGCATTTATACAGCAGCTGTTGTGGCTTCTGTACCATGTCTGCCAGTAGTACCTGGACAGTCAAGAGATCTGCAATTAAGATTACAACTCCAAGTAGTATGATTTGGAATTGAACAACAATAGTGATATAATGGTAAATTACTTATGTCCTGCAGGTGATGGACGTGGAGATGCTTGCAAAGATGACTTTGATCAAGACAGTGTGCCAGACATTGATGATATCTGCCCTGAAAATGTGGACATTAGTGAAACTGATTTCCGAAAATTTCAGATGATTCCCCTGGATCCCAAAGGAACATCCCAAAATGATCCAAACTGGGTTGTTCGTCACCAGGGTAAAGAACTGGTTCAGACAGTCAACTGTGACCCTGGCCTTGCAGTTGGTAAGGGGAAAACTTTAACTTGTGTTACACAAAGACCTTACTTTGGTTTTGGGTTGTGAGTGGGGAGAGGAAGAGAACCTGGGATATTAAGGAGTTGTTTAAGAATCACAAATGAGTGGCACCTAAAAATTTCTCCTTTAATGCTTCATAGGTTTTGATGAATTCAATGCTGTGGACTTCAGTGGCACCTTCTTCATCAATACAGAAAGGGATGATGATTATGCTGGGTTTGTATTTGGCTATCAATCTAGCAGTCGTTTCTATGTTGTCATGTGGAAGCAGATCACCCAGTCTTACTGGGACTCCACACCAACCAAAGCTCAAGGCTACTCGGGCCTCTCCATAAAAGTTGTGAATTCCACCACTGGTCCAGGAGAACACCTTCGTAATGCTCTGTGGCACACAGGAAACACTCCTGGCCAGGTAAGAGTGGCATTTTGATAACCTACTCTTCTGCACTGTAAGACAGGCTGTTCTTCCAACAGGGTAGGCACTGTACATGCTGATCAGAACAGCATGGTGATCTTGGTGAAGACTGATAATGAAGTATCCCTAATCTTGCAAAATACTGTATACAACTAACAGGACTGCATGCTGCAGACAGTCTTTTCAGCACAGTGGATCATTGTTTCTGGAATTGTGGAGTAGTTTCCTATTTACATATTTAAAAGTAAATTCAAATGCAGTCAATTTCAAAAGAATGCCTATGTTATCTCGGGCCTCTGGTTAATAAAGAAATATTCTTTTGTAGGTGAGAACTTTGTGGCATGACCCACGTCACATAGGCTGGAAAGACTTCACTGCATACAGATGGCGTCTTAGTCATAGACCAAAGACTGGTTACATCAGGTGAGCATCATCCTTTTACCTGAAGTCATTATCACAAGGAAAGTAGATGTCTGTAAAGATGAACCTAAGAGAACCTTGTCAAAGATGTCTGACCTATTATCTCTCTGTAGGGTTGTAATGTATGAAGGGAAGAAAATCATGGCGGACTCAGGACCAATTTATGATAAAACCTACGCTGGTGGTCGGCTAGGATTATTTGTCTTTTCTCAAGAAATGGTGTTCTTCTCAGATCTTAAATACGAATGCAGAGGTAAGAAAGGCATTGCATTTAAGAGGTCTGTATAAATGGTTCAATAAAAATAAAATGGATCAAAAATAAAAGCTAAGAGGGAGGGTTCACCCATGACCTTTTATGGGTCAATCTCAAGTAAGTTCTGCAGGCAGAAATAGGACACCTTCCAGAAAGTCTTCACAGTTAAAAGTTTAAATGTAAAAAACCCTAAATATATTTCTATTGTTATGTTGATGTATCAAAAATCCATGTTGAGCTCCAGATATAAAATATATCTTGAATATCCTTCAAAATTACTCTAAAATGAATCAGCACAGCTGATGGTCCAAAGTGAAAATGCAGAATACCAACTTTAGCAAGCAAGAAGGTAGTGTCTGACATGCAAAACACTGATTTACTTCAAAGTAAGCAAAGTAGAAGATTGCCCATGAACTGCAGGAATACAGTATAGTGGAGGTATATGACTACTTCCAGGTGCCCTAGTCTTCTTAAATTACGACTTTATTATGTCATGGTTACATGGTTACATTGACTAGATTCTGAAGTCTATTGTGAGAAAGTACCTAAGCACTTTCAGTTGTCTTTACCAATACATTCTTTACAAATGTCTGTAGGGATTGATGTCTTGGACATAATGATGCATAATACACAGAAATATTTAAATATCTTAAATTTTTCTCTTTTTTCACAGATCCATAATCACAAAGTTATTGGATCCAGAGACTATTTTAAAAATGCTGGTATTGCACCTTCTGAAATGTTTAGCCCTATGAATCCTGGGACCATTATATTATTCCTTCCTTTCTTCTTTCTGTGTAAATGTGGACTCAAAACACATGACCTGCCTCAAGAGAATGCTTTTGGGAGTATGAAAGTGAGAACGTACTTGGTATCTGACCTCTGCTGAAGTGGAAGGAAACAAATGTGTCTTGCAAATGAGAATTGTCTTCACTGAACAAGCACACTTTCAGTAGGAAAGACATTTGTTTGCTGTTTATCACAGTGCAGTGTCACTGCCTCTCTAACTGGAGGTCCCATGGAGTAGCATTTTGTAGAAAGAACATCTTTGGATGTGCTGTGGACTACTTAAACTGAAGACCTTTCATTGTGTGGGGAAAAAGGATTTTGGGTGGGAGGGAGAACTCCAAGTCTTTTTATTCTTTATGGGGGAGAGGAATTTTTGTAATGAGGGCTGCACTGCTTTGGTTTACATCCATTTAACTTGGAGGAATTACTATAGTTTTATATGTCATATCTTTCAGATGAAAACACAGCCTTTTGCTCCATTTTTGGTGAGCTAGATCACTGCTCTATTACACAGGACAAAGGAGATATCCTAAAACTGATTCCTGTGGTGGGAGGGGAGGAAAGAGGATAAAAACTGGCACACTGGATCACATCAGCTTTGGGAGAACTGGGAAATACAATTAGATTCTGGTTTTTTTCCTGATTTAGATGCAGATATTTCTTACCTTTAAATATTTTCTTTCATATATGGTGCCAAAAAGCACCACCATCTCAGCTAGCACTTTGCTGTCCTTCAGGAAACCAGCAGGTGCTTCACTTTTTATGGTTAAAAAGCCACAAATATAATAGTAATGGAAACATTCCTTTTCTACATGCCATAGATGCTTTAAACCCCTCACTTTGGAGGGGAGGGGAAGGGGCCTATAGATAAAATACTGAAATCATAAAATATTTATTTTTACCTATCCTTGATGTTATAATGACTGAGGGATTATTGATTAAAGCAACAAGAAATGCGTCAAGACTATCCACCTAATCATTTTTACAAGTCTTCATGACTGTTGGATTGTAAATACAGATTATTTATTAACTCTATTCTCTATGGAAACTGGAGAGGGTTTAGATGAGAAAAAAAAATCATCTTGTCTGGAGCAGATAGTCCTGATGTATTTGTTATGAAGACCAGTTTTCCTATAAAGGCTTTGAGGCACAGGGAGAAGTGATGGGGTTGGGGATGGGATGTTTGTTTTTCTCAGTCTGAGCTCAGTGCTAGCTTTTCCTTCCTTTATGCAAGGCAGTTGGTAGCCTGGCAGGCAACTGTTGTGCAGTGCTAAAACTCAAGTCCCTTGGGATGATAGCAGTTCTTGTCTCATCCCTAGCCTTAGAGATAAGGGAATGACATTTACAATCTTAATGGTTATTTAGTGCTGGGAAATGTCTGCAGTGCTTTACCACTGGTCTGTGGGCCTGATACAAAACCAGAATACCCGTCCTGAGGAGATTGCAGAGAGGCACAATGACCACAAGCTGTAACCATTCAAACCAGCTGTTTGTGCCACTGCACACTCATTCTTGTAACTAGTCATGTGTGGCAACAAAAGAAGGAATTCGTCACAGACTAGACAGAATTTCAGGAGCTCCTTGCAAAAGAGGGAGAAGGCTTGATTTTTCCTTAGCAGAAGACTCTTCCCCGATAGAAGGGGCAGCATCTTTATACCTATTATATTTCCTTGTCTTTTCAAAAAAAGGAAAATAAATGAACACAGTGAAAGTTTTACGTACAAATATTACCTCATTGTTGTGTGACTGAGAAAAACCTTTGGATAAAGCAGAGTTCAAATGTCTAACAAACTTTAAAGCTACTGTAGTACTAAAATGTTAATGCTGTACATAGTCAAAATTTCTTTGCAGAAAATGTATTCCCAGTAAGGAAATGGCATTGGAAAAAGAAAAAAAGTCGGATACGTTTCTAATGTTGTGTTATATTTTTTCCTGTCATCTTGTATACCATTGCTTGTATTTTTATAAGTTATTTTTCTCATTGCCATTGTAATAGTTAATCACATAATTGTGTAGATAGGCTATTTAAATAATTTATCATGAAATGCTACCTGTAGAGTTAGTATTTCTATTTTTATAAAATGTTTGCACACTGAAGATTTTTTTTTGCTTCCCTCCTCCAGATGTTTTTGCTAGCATAATTTTCTAAGAACTTGCTTTTTTGTAAACATTTTTAACCATTTTCCATTTTAAAGTTGTGTGAGTAAGTTGTACAATAAAGCTTCTTACATCCAAAGAACAATAAACCAACAAGGACATTTATATTTACACCTTTGAGCCATTGTTTTATTCATGTTTTGTAGTATCAGTGATTCACCAGATGTATGTTATTTGTCAAATTTGGCTTCAAAGCATGCCATCTCTACCCTCTTTACATTAAAACTATGATGACGGGGTGCACCTCAGCTTTCACCCCAGCTTTGACCTGAAGACTTTCCTGCCATTAGGGGGCATGGACAGCTGGCAAATTGGATTCTGAAGGCTTCATTGAAGACTTCTGTAACTGCAGACACAGCAATGCTGCCCACTATGCAGCAAGTCAAAATACTCTTTGAGGGATTTCAATCATCCCCAGCCAGGCATATCACCTATTTCCTTTTCATGGGAAAAGAGGCAGTATGATGGCTATCTGCAGGGGCACATGAATAGCTGTTAACATCTCTTCTAGACTGAGATTGCTAGTGTGATCAAAAAGCTGATGGCGTAGCACTGTGGCAACTGCTGGAACTTGCTGAAAGTAAGAGCAGTTAATAGTAGTTGCTCAGTCTTTACTTGCAGCAGCAGTTTGTCCCATAAGCCTTTTATCAAAGCCAGGTGCTATATTAGGAGTGCTAGATACCCACATAAGAAGTGTATTTAGGGGATCCTGCAGGTATACGAAAAAACCTTTACATCTACTTTTCCTGATGTTGAAGAGCCCTGCTCTATGACATTTTTCCCTATTTTTCTGTCACTAAACTTTTGAAAATAGCCCCAAATATTTGATTTTATCCTTTTAGGAACAAAGAGGAAAAAGACAAAAATCTTGACCTTTTGCTTCCTGCAGTTCTGGTTTCAAACTCTCTTCTTGCTTCCCAGGAGCAGCAAGACCGAAAACTACAAACAAAGAAATTTCCCACTTGGAGAAGTCTCTTTACTGTGCTTGCAGGAAAAATGTGTTACTCTGGATTTAGAAAGCCAGTCATATGAACAGATGTATCTATGTATAGATATATGTAGTTCTAACCCAAAGTTTAAAGCTGCTGATGTGGGAGAAGATCACCTAGGCAACCCATTCCAACAACCTTGCCTGAGCCCAAGCCAGACTTACTTTCATGGTAATTTATTGCATGCATTTAAGTAGCTAATATTAGTGTAGTATCTGAATTGGGATGATACATGCCTTAGAATAAAAAAGGCAAGCCTCGTGGCTTGTTAGGCCATAGGTTAAGTCCACCCACTTGTTTCTTGGGAAGTGCAAATACAGTAAGACACAAGAAAGAGCTATAGTTAAGTTAGGCCTGTACTTGCCCAAAGAAACAACTGTCAAAAACCAAACAGGAAGAGCATGGAAAACATCCACGCTTCACCAGGCAAAAAATCCATAGGTGAAGCCTGTGGGAAATATGCTGTTCCCAGCTCCCTCAGACTCATCAGTGGGACACACAAGTGTACCAACTAATATATGCTGCTTCTAGTGTTATTGGATGTTTGGCCAACTTCTGCATAAATAACCTTTGAGCTTCAAGCTATTGCAGAGAGTGCAATGTTTTCTTACTATAGTACACTCTTCTCAGAGTCCATGCAACTACAGTAGCTGAAACTTTCAAGTAGTCACCTGCATCAAAGCTATGTTCAGGAGACGTAGTAGTTTAATCTGTAGATTTCAATAACCTGTAGATTTCAATTTCAATAAATATGGAGATAAAGGGATAGACAACTGTAGCAAGATCTGCATCTTAATGACAACAGTGCACTTTTTACTGATCTTGTCATGATTTTGTAGTGAAGTCCATAACATGACTGATTTTTCAACATAAATTCATTTTGGAAAGCATTGCCAAGAAAATAGAAGACACCATGTATCCACAAGGGGAGTTCTAGCTCTTACTTCTCATCTTTTCCAAGAGAAAAAAAAACAGGTGCCCAAAGTTGTACAAATATTTAAACAGAGTTCTGACAAGAGGAAGAGAACTCATTAGAGAAAAGTGTGTGGCAAGAATGTCTTCAAGATAAAATCTTCCACAGGAAATCCATAGACAAGTATCACAGAGAAACTTGGATTTTCAAATTTAGACAAACTCCAGAAAGCCCAGACATCTTTCTTTGTCTTTAATCTTTCAACTGCTTTCCGCTGCTAGCCTAGGCAATACATACAAGAGCTAAACTGGATGCTGCTTAGATACTGTGCCAAAATGTGTATGGAGAGACCATTTCAGTGTTATTGTAAAATTAGGGTAGAATGCCTCTGGAAAAACCCTTCCCACCAAAAGTATGCATACCAAATACACTAAAGAAACAATAGGAAAATATTGGCACAGAACAGTGTTTCCACAAGAAGACTGCAAATTTTAAGTGTGGTTGGGGGGTGGGGAGGAGGTTCCAAATACAAAATAACTGCCTATAAATCAAAGCTATTCATGCACTTCAGCTCTCTAAAGATTAATACACACTTGTGAGTATTCTAGTTTGCTGTGGGGTCGTAAAGTATAGCAGATAGGATACCACAGATGCAACTGCAAGCAGTGAACTATTTCACATAGCCTTAAATGACAGGGAGCCTTTTATTCTAACTACTGCACCTGGATTCCAGCCAATCCCCCAATGAAACGTATAATTGGATAACTGTAGGTTATAGCATTAGTAGCATTCAAGTGCCTCTATTCTATTTAAAATGGAAACAGTTTCATGACCTTTAAATCTCCCTACAAACAAAAGAGCAACTATTTCTCAATAAATACATCTGTTGAAAATTATAAAAAAAAAAAAAAAAAAAAAAACCAGAAAAAATCAGCTATTATTTTTCCTTGATTTCAAAAACCTTCCTGATTTAGTAACTTTACAAGTACCTGCCAAACCACCTTGTCTTCTTTGTCTACCCTTCAAACTGTGAGATGCTCAGACATGAGGCTCTTTTTTTGGCTGGTGGGATCACTCTTGAAAGCGTTAACGGTGTACAGTGCACCTGAAAAACAAGAGAGAAAGGCCTAGGCTAAAGCCTTTCTAAGAGGCATAACAAAAGGAAGAGGTGCACTCTTATACTATTTGCTGATATTTTCTAGAAAATAGGGGCCTTTAATAAAATTTTAAAATTCTTATCAATACTGAAATTACAGAACTGTAGTGGCAAATAATAGCCTCTCACCTACCCTCCCTGATTTGGAGGTAAAATTGCACCCTTTCTAGCACATGAATTACTGGCATTCTTTTTTGCACTTCCAGACTAGTCTTTGCTAATCTGATAACATGTTTAAGCAGCCCTTTCCTCTCTGATCTATGCAGCAGATAATTTCTGCACAGCCTGTTTCACTCTCTGCTCAGCATGTCCACTGACTCTGCGGGAGTTCTTCTCGGGAAGTGAGGGAAAGCATGCACTACAGCACTATAGCCCCACAGAGTGGATACCAGCCATCATCTGGCTTGGAAAAAGCATTTGGCTGAAAATTTTTGTGGGGCATTTTACCCTCCTCTTTTTCATTTTTTTAGGATGAAGCTGGAAGTTTTTCACCCCTTGATAGAATTACTTCAATTTAAACTTGAATTCTGGACATACAAGAATAACTTCTCTCCTTTTATCATTGTTATCTATGGTCAATGAACTTTTTTTTTAATATATATCAGGATATTTAGTCCATCACTTTCCTTTGAAATGAAAAAGACCCTAAACTGCTCTGTATCTGCATAATAACTATAAAGCTGGACTGAAATCCTTGTACCATTACAATATACTGAAATCAACACTTTCAATCATCTGACTCAGATCCGGTTTTATAGTATCCATTTTATGTGATATGTATTAAATTAATACATATAATTTATATATACTTTTACATATATATACAGACATAAAGTTCATGAAAATGACTGAATCACCCTTATTTTCTACTTTCAGAGGAAAACATTA
Organism: Psittacus erithacus; assembly: GCA_009867235.2. Taxonomy (NCBI): domain Eukaryota; kingdom Metazoa; phylum Chordata; class Aves; order Psittaciformes; family Psittacidae; genus Psittacus; species Psittacus erithacus. The sequence goes on along the minus strand of WYDI02024010.1, from coordinate 22,765 downwards.
TAGAGTTTGTAATTTTAAAGGGCAAATCATGCAGCATCGAAACACGCCCCCTAAAGTAAGTCAGTATCACAGCTGAGCACCATCCACCGCGAACAGCAGCACTATATGTATATTACTGGGGAGTCTCAGTGACAATGGCAGAATGGCTTGGTCATATATTGCTCAGCAAATAGATGCAAGCACACCAAAATATCCTCTTCATGGGTATGTTGCTTTTATCATTATTAAATTTTTGGAACAAAATTATCTATCTTGTGCTGTAAAATAACAAGATAAGGAAGTTAAGATAAGGAGCACAAAACAGCATATATCTGCATGCACATGTTAAATTTCTTATTCCTCAAGTTATCCTCAGAATAACTTCAAAAATCAGTCTCCTGTTCTCTGCTGTGTTTTCGGATGAACAGAGCTAAGGCAGACTGTAAAGAAGTTAGTTATCAGAATCTTTCACCAAATACAACTTACACTGAATAAAGTTTTATATTTTGGGAAACCTGTTTCCAAATGTTGAGTTCGGCTGCAAATGAAAATTCGTTTAAATATCTTAATCATCACTGCTGCATTATTCCCTGAGGAGAAGCTGCCGCATTCCAGTGCAGCTGGAATTCAAGTGGAGAGCCGATGCACGGGTTATTGCAGGTCACAACAGTGAGACACTGAAAAAACAAATTAAAATCCATGAAACCTCCTGGGCTCAACTTTCATTTTACCCTGACATTGCTGATGCTTCAGCAAATGACCTTGTCATTATATTTTATGTAATATCTCCGTTATTCTGTACCTTATAACAGCAACCATGTTTTATCATATATTTTTATCTATCTCCTACACTTCTGCTTAAGATAATTAAATGAAGGGTTCGAACTTTTATTTCACCTGCAACACCAAACGACAAATAAAATCCTCTCACAGATCCTGTTATTTTATATAATGGAGTAGAAAACAAGCACAGATAAATATTAGACCACTAGTTTTTGACAGTCTCTGAGACCCTCTGTGCCTTTGGAATAGCATTTCGTGAGCACTAGGTCCCTGCAGTTTGCAGTGCAGGATGCTCAGCATTTTCCAAGACCTGAAGTGAAGTAACAAGAGTTCCTGTTGGAATATACCATTTAAGTCCAGAATGATTCAAACTTACTGCTTATCCCTGAAATGCCAAATGTGAATAAAGGGTTGTATTCATGGCTTCAGGAAGGTTATAAGGCTTAGTCAGTGAACGGTGCTAGAAAAATCTTTCTCAAAACAGTGAGATATTTAAGAAAACAAAATACACCGGGAAAGTAAGAATTAATAAGTATTTCTCTCCATATATGTTGCAGGTATTTTACATATAGTCTTGAAACAGAATTTAGTTTTCTTCCAAAACTATCCAAGCACTTGAACACTGTTTTTGAGAAGGACTCTGTAAAACACAAATTCCATATGAATGTTATTGGACTGTGGAAAGTTCACAGTAGAGCCAGTGGACAGTCCTGCAAGAGTATCACACAGGCACAGAAAATAGTCTTGGAAAAAACTTGTCGGTATTGCTTTGATTATATTTATGGTAAAGAGGTTATGACACAGGCTTAAAATGTTTAAGGAAGATAAGAAATATGTGAGATTTGCAGAGCTCCATGAAATGTGCTTACAGCAATCCTGTGCAGAGCAACAGGACTATGCAGAACACCCTGTATCCAAGGATGTGTTATTGCTGTTGCAGAACAAGTTAAAATATCACAAAACAAAACAATATATAGCAGTTGCTTGTTACAAACGTAACGTTCCATTTAAGTTCTTAATTCAAAGAAAGTAGGTTAGATTCTGATCTCTGTTACATCCATACAATTACAGCTTCCTACAAGACTGTACATCCATTCAGACTGGCAACTCTGTGAGATTAAAATCTCAAAATGTTCATTAATTTAAACACTCAGATTAATTTAAGTAAACTCTATGCTGTAACACAGCCATTGTATCATTAATGTTCTATCCATGCTGCTTTTTTCATTGAATGTTAAATGGCTACTGTAATATCAGAGAAAGAATTTGTCTTTTTAGTTTGTGCCAAATGAGAGCTTGTCAATGGGAAAATCTATTCAGTTATCTTTGGTAGAATACCTCTTTCGCTTCAAAAACCCCGACCGACCAACCAACTTAAAAGAGATCCATTTTTTTTATGTCTTCTTACTCTGACACTACAATGCGTGAAATAAAAAACTATCAGCTCAGTAAATAAGTAGAAAAATCAGGAGAAACAGTAGCTAAAGAGTAGACAAGGAAAAACTTGTAGTGCATTCGTATTATTACCTCAAACACAAACCAGCTGTATTACCCTCCCTCCAGCCAGCCATTACTATAAGTTTTCACAATCCAATAACTGCCAGAGCAATCTTCTGAACAACTTCACCTTTATCCACACCAAGCCTTCGTAAGGGACTGTGATCTGTCATAGTTCAGTTTTATTTCCTAGAGAGTAAGACTGTTTGCTACATGGTTACACTGCAGGATGAAGAATAGGACACAGCTGAGCAGAGGGGTGTTGATGTGATCCCGCAGAGGACTTGTGCAACCCTTTACCTTCAATCAAACCAGCAACCCAGCAGAAAGCCCTAAGACAGAAAACTGGGTACATATCAGGGTTCTTCACTGAGTCAGGGCTCAGTAGTCAGATAGGTTCTGAACTCCAGCAAACTACACTGGGATAACAGAGGCCAGGCTTTGCCTAACTCCATGAAAAAAAATAGATTGTGTGTAAAGGAAGAAAAATGAAATTCCTACATACATTTCACATCCTCTCTAACAAAATCGCATCTGTAGAAACTGAACTTTGCATGTCCTTGTTCATGAAAAATGTAAAATAAGACATGCATGCCAAACAAATGTGTATGCACATTTATTTGATAGAACACTTTTGAGAAATTTAATGAAATGCAAGAATTTATTTTGAAATTAAACTGCAACAATATATAATAACAATGTAACAATTATCTCTTAAGAATAAGCTCACTGAACAGTTTTCAATGATGATAATTCATTCACTTCAAGTTGCCTGAAATGATACTGTATCAGGGTAATATCACTGACGGAGGCTTAACCACACTTTCAAAGTAACAGCTGTGTGAAGTGTATAGTCACTCTCCCCTCAGCTTTTCATCTTCACATCATCTGTAAAAAAAGAAAAGAAGTATATGCTGAACTGCTGCAAGCACAATATTATTTGCAAAAGGAAAAAGCAACAACAGTTTGTGATACAACTTCCACTTAAAACTTAATATAGAGAACCCCCCCCCCCCCCCCCCCCCCCAAAAAAAAAAAAAAAAAGAGCTGGAAACAGTTACTGATTGGCTCATCAACTGAGAAATAATAGCCTTTTCATATCTGTATGTGGGCAAGTCTGGCTTCTGTTTATCTAAGTAAACATCACCTATATTGACATGCATATCACCCTGATGTGGATAACTGCTTCTTTCAAGAAACAGGAATTACTTATCTCTGAAGTAATATGAGTTTCCTTCAGATATAGATCCACAGGTATATACATGAATTATATTAATAATTATGCTTGCCTTAAAATATATAATGTATTACAAGAAATCTATATCACAGACTACAGTACCATAATTAATGCAAAACCAAAATTCTGCTAAATCATTTTTACACAGTTTTGCCAGCTTACACAGCATTACACAGAGTTTAAACCATATGTAGCAGGCCAGAAAATCAAACTATTTACAGATCATGCATACATGTTTGAATGCCCTTTAGAATTAAGGCCATAACAAAACTGTGTAAATGTCTCATAACAAAGCTCAGCTAAGTAAATGTCTCTTAAAAATTAAAATAAACCTTATACTTCTCACACCTTCACCTGCAGATATATTTGCCTTAAATGGGATTCCACTGGGACCTAACATAATTAGCACATCTAATCATGTCTGAACTAACCACCATCTTACCTATAGAATATATTAGGCAGCTTTACAAATTTGATAAATTTATTCCATGGAAAGGTGTTGGCTTTTCTGGTTTATTCTGTATACTTTGTTGTAAACACTACATTGACAAAAATTGTAAGAATGGGCTGCTGTCTGTTTAAATGCTAATTTTAATGTATGCTTTAGCATTAGAACAATATTAGTGGATTACAATAAATCTGAATATAATTAATTTAAATTTAGACTTAAACTTAGCAATAACTTCAAAATATTTAGCACTAATGTAAAAAACACAAGCCTCTGAAGCAGGTTTTATTTTGCACTTGTTTGTAAAGATTACCTGTTCATACCATTTTTAAAAATCAGATACTGACATGAAGACTCAAAGACTGATGAGATGATGATATCTGAAATTATATACTTAGTTTTGGTTTTAGGTTTTTAGTAAAAATGAAAAGATTTAGAGGCTTGAAAATTGAGCACACTTACACCCTCACCCCTAAACAAACATTTTTGGTAAGCAAAACAACCATAAACCTAAGATGCTTATTAACCATACAGATTTGAGGTGTGTATGGTTGAACATTATTCAGCATCTACTGAAAATAGCTAATTGAAATACCCCATTGCATTGTTGTGACACAATACATGATTATGACTCAAAGATATTTAAATTATTACATGATTAACATTAACATATTCACTTTAAAGACTTTTACCATGAGATGTTGTCACGGTTTCCCACATGGAAATTTACTTAATAGCTGAAATCTCCTTTCTCTCTTGTACAACAAAATTCCCCATAGGTATAAACAGTTACGTAATCCTTTCACTACATAGTGGCTACAGTGCATGGTGTTTTGCTTGATTTATCACATCTCATCTTAAAGTGTATTAATAAACAGCAATGGTAGTTGGGTCTGAGTCACACTTGACTCTGACTGTGATTTGACTACATCTGTTCAGATTAAAGTAGTACTTTAACTCATGTGAAGCCAGCAAGTTAAACTTGAGTTTTTCTTACTGTTGGTTGACAAAGAACACTAGCAACATAGTATGCAGTCATGTTACTCCTGCATGAGATTAGGTTGCCCCAGCAGAGGTGGTTCTCTGTGGCGTTCCCCATCACCACCACTGACACCCCAGTCTGCCCTGGGGCAGACCACTTCCCTCTTCTCTTGCTCCATTCTTCTGATGCTTGCATTTACTTGAAGAGCAAAGCTAGCATGTGAAGCGCGCTGAAAACTAACCTACCAGAAAAAATAAACCTGAACAACCCCAACCTCTTCTACAGGGATTGTATTTATATTTTACTTCTATTACAGCATTGGCCTAAATCTCATACTGGGCAAATATGGCAGGTGAGTCTGGATACCAAGTTTGTCTGGCAATGTAAAACCACCAATAAGCCTTCTTGCTTTCTAGTAAGTGGAATCGCTTTGAAAATATATTAATATTCCCTTCACTGTAGAAAGGTTAAGTGCAAGCAAAGAAAGAGTTATGATCATAATCAAGAAATTATAACACAGTAAAGAGGTAGTAGTATGCTCTTCTAAATTATGGATGAATGTAAAAAAATGTTTCTCCAAATTCAGAATAGATTACCAGATAACAAAGCCCTATCTTGAGAAACCGAACAAAATTAATTGATTTCTAGTGCAATTAAACTATTGCACTTTCACCACAAAAAACTTCACACTGCCACAACTTTCCTGCGAGAAATGAAAGTTGTAGAGGCACATGTCTAAAATCTGCTTATTTGAACAGTCTGGTTTCCAGAAAGAGAATTGGTCTTAGGCTAAAAATCTAAATGTAGATTTAGATTACGCTATCACTATATAATTACACTTAAGTAAAGGACATAAAAAATAGAGACATTTCCAATAGAGACATTTTTATAATACCAGATAGAGTGATTTTTTAAATTACTGTTAAACCACTCCCCACCCCCCCAGTTACAGCTGTTTATTTTACTGAATTAAAAGTAATTTATAGGAATTTTGCAGTATTTATTCATTTTGGTATCTTCCATGTGTAATTTTGAACTACTGAAAGCAATTTATTATTTTTAATATAACTAGATCATGTTTGTTTATACAAAGTTTACCAAGTTTACCTTATTAAAAACATTCAAGAAATACTTGGATTTATGTGTGAAATGTTATACCAACTACTGGGAGAATATTTGCTTTCCACAGAACAGTGAACGTGACTTTCTAGTACCAAAAAGATAATCCATATGTGTTGTCAACACTGTTTTCTAGTTGACAGAATTAATCAACATCAATGTTATTTTTCATAAGAGTCCTAGTCCTGTAGTCACTTAGGGCAAGAATTTTATTAAATATTCTGTTATTTTATACGTATTACTTTTGGCACAGTTTTATGTTTTATAAAAGTACATCCTTGCCCCACCATAATAATCAGTGTGTATTGGTGCATACCTTTGGTGAGAACCTGCTTGGGTTTTTCCATCATAATCAAAAGCCTATTCTAAAGGGTCGTTAAGAGTCTCACCTCCTTTGGTTTGCAGTGGTATGCAGAGAATGTTAGCCTCTCTGGACGGCCCATTGTTTGTGCTGATGCAACATAATGGTTCATCCAACAAAGAAGGTTTCTTCAACTTTTTTGTGTTGAATGCTCTTGACATAAAGTAACCTTTCGTAATGCTCTTATCTTCCATGTTCTGTAAACCTTCTAGGTCAGCAGGTTCCTCTGTTTGGGCCAGTGAATCCTTTGATAAGTGTCTATCAACCAACGCTTTGCTGATATAGCAGCCAGAGATTTCACTCTCTGCATTAACACATAAGCTTTTGCCTTCCAGACCAGTCTTTTCCTGAGCTCTTAACATCCCTACAATATGGTCTTCAACTAACATTTTGGAAAGAGTAGATGTGGAGTGAAAAGTGGAGTTTTCACTTGTGTAACAAGGGGGACTTAATCCAAAAGAAAGAGATTCCTGAGACTTTGGCATGGTAACGTTGCTTATTGTTCTCTGAGCCTGTATACATTCTTCCAGAAGGGTCTTAAGCTGCTCTTCAGAGAGGCCCATTTGTTCTTCAGTCTGAAAAAAAAAAGGGCAAGAATTTCTTCTGTCAAAATATAATTAATGAAAAGCAGTGCCATAAAACAGTCTGAAAGATACAAAAGCACTGGCAGAACTCTTAAACTGATATAAATATTTTTCATTTCAAACTGAATTTAAATATGTATGTATATAATTATTTATGTAACAACTTCAGTAGGTTCTAGATAGACTAGGTGCTGAAAGTTAGGAAAGAAGTCTGATGTTCACAAGGCACTGAGAAGGCCTTTGATTTTGCTTAGTCTTCCACTAGATATCACTCATTTTAATTACCAAACCATGTACTTTTTCATATAACTTGATTTCTAATGCATGCAGACACACATATGCTTTAAGATTTTAGATACTGAAAGCAAACCAGCACATAGCTAAAAGACTTTCAGCTGTTTGGGCAATGCAACTGGGGTGAAAAATGGTTTTGGACAGCACCAGACCATAAGGATTGTCACATAGAGACTGAATTATTCCCCATGGCCCACTGTAAAAATGCAACATAGCCTTGCTCAACTGTTGACAGAAAGCATATCAGTTGCTCAGGACCTACTATGTCATGTATGTCCCAAGGCATGTGACAGAAGAAAACCCCATCTTTTGTACACCAGTTTTACTGATTTCAAGAAGTTGTCATTGTTTGGATAGCTCACCAATGTATTTCTGTTGTGGTTTAAGCTTAGTCGTAAATTAACAAAGCATGTAGCCTGCTTGTTTTCCCCCCACAACCTGTCCTTCCCCCCACGCCCCCCCAGTCCCGGAAGGATGGGGCGGGGCATCAAAAGAACGCAACT
>WYDI02024010.1:0-14878 GCA_009867235.2 Psittacus erithacus | reverse complement strand
AAGTTAGAAACACAGTGCTGCACCAGCCACTAAGAAGGAGAAAAAATGACTGCTACTGCTGAACCCATGACAATCTCTTCCAGACAATTTCTCATTCAGACAGTGGCACACTCCCATCATTTTTATCATGCAGGTTTCCTTAACTGGACATTCTTTTAAATTTGATATTAAAGATAATGACTAATATTAGCTGGTAGTGGTGAAGAATAGCAAAGGATGCCTTGCCTGGAGAGGTTTGCAATGGGCATTACTTCTAGCCTGTACAGTCCTTAATGCTCCTTGGTAATACAGAAGCACAATACTCCCTGACAATTTAAAGATTGCAATGAAAAGTACAAGACATACTTTAGATATTCATAATACATTTGCCTATGAAATATGAGATAAAATGTAATTATGTGTATTACAAATGTTACAGACATATTAGATGGGAAAAGATGCTTCCTACAATCAAAAACTCAGTTTTACCAAACATCCAAGAGACAAAAGATCACATGACAAGCTGATGAACTCTAAGGCTGCAGTGATTTATATCAAACAGTGATTTATTCACTGTGTAATGACTGTTACACAGACGTGACTTTACATTGTGCTAGAGCATGAAGCTACTATCATCTCAGAGAAAAGATCAGTATCGGATCTAGCTATTTTTTTTTACCCCTGATCCAACTGCATGAGTGATATGACACTGTTTCATGTATATGTCATGATCAGATTGCAGCCAACGTAGCACAGCATGTATGATTTATGCCTAAAAACTGATTATTCATGATCATGAATAGGGACAGTTCTCAGTGAGGAAAAAAATAGTATTTCTTTGTAAACTTGCTGTGGCTATGAAAAATTACAAGGTGACACTACAAAGTGAACAAGAAAGACATTTTAGGTTGCTTTCAGCCACTATTCTGTACTTACTTATTCAAACACCAAGAATAGCTAATAACTGTTACTATAGACTGATTACAGTTCAGGCACTAGCTGATGTTCTTAAACTCTGTTTTATAGATTTATTGAACCCACAAGTCTTTTTCTGCACACACTTTTCCTTCCCAAAGACACTCTGAATTCACTTCCTACGCATACAAAAGAAGACAACTGCATTAAAGAAAATGAGATGCTAAGGCTTTTAAACAAACAAACTAAAACAAACCAAAACTATCATCAACAGACTACCATTATATGTGGAGAGCTGTATTTAGATGAAAATTAAATGAGGTAATTATATTGAGATTCAGCTAATATTGGTATCAATGTACTTTAGATAATATAACTGAAATCAAACCACAGCCTTAAGCACTTATTTAAATAACAAAGAAAACAATATGACCTCTTCTAATTTTTCTTTTGTTTTCAAATTTCAATCCTATTGCAGAAAATACTGATCAAAAATAAGTCAGAGAGGGAAAAGCAATTAGTAGCAAAACACATGACAGAGCGAAAATGAAACATGGAATTTTCCAAATTTTCACTCTCGATCTAATTTACGAGACCCTGCTGAATTTCTTACATTTCTTGAAGAAGTATTTTAACTTATGGGACAATGTCTGCCTATAGTCAATCAGAGTATGAACTAACTATAAGAAATAAGACGCGTTCGCTCAGGCAGAGCACCACAGTAACATAGGTTAAACCACTACTGAAAGCACAGCTGCACCTAGAGTATATCCACAGAGCAGAATATCATGCTACAAAAACATAACTAAATTTGTATCACAGAAGATTTTCACATCTGGAAACCCACATGGATTCACACATGGTTTTGAGTGTGTGGTTGCATAATAACATATTTCAAAGCTCTTGTCCAAGATCATTTAGAGCTAAGTTTATGTTAATGAAAGGGCAATTCACTCACAGTAGAAAATAATTCTGCATCTGGAGTAAATGAATGAGTACAAAATGAAAACAGTGAGGAAGATCATCTTTTCCTGCCTTTCTTTTGTCATTTTATTTTCCCCATCCCCATTTATCTGCAGTCTACTTTTTCTTGTCCAAATTTAACTATTTTTTTTTTTTCCTGTCAGGAAAACCATATGGCTCATATTGACAATTAGCCCATATATTACTTGGATTATTACCAGAGAGCTAAGTAGGGAGATTTAGAGCCTAAGGCATATGGACAGGGAAATGAGTATAACATCTACAGAGTGAAAAGTTTTGGTAACTTGTGGGCTTGTTTTCCTTCAGACCGACAGGCCTGCAGGCAAAGCAGACAGTGTAAAACATTACTTACTTTTCTTCTTTCTTTATCTCTTCCTCTCTTTGGTTTGTTTTGTAAGACAGGATTGCAAGGATGCAAAGATACTGAAATAGAAATTATATAACACAGCTCTCAAAAAATACATTTTAAAATACTAAATGCTCACTGTTCACAATTTTTTTGTGCCAGTCATTTTAGGGTTAATGAAAAATATACAGTAGAGAAGATGATAGCCCTTAAATAGCCATCAGTCATCCACTCAGCAGCAAGAAATCTACATTGAAATGAAAGAAGAAAGGCTGCTGTTGAAATCAGAATACTGAATTTAGGGAAACATTTAATACCCTAAGGAGAGACATCTCGCACCTAAATAAGCATTTGAACTCATGGGATTGCATAATGCAGCAACTGTATGAGGAGTTTGCAGAGTACACTTTTGCACACACCAAAATAAATCTTTTCACAGCTAACTGTACTAGTTTAGAGTCACAAGATTTGGAATCAGTAACACAGTCTTACGGAGACACTAGATTCTACCTCTCCCAAGCTATCACTGCCCTTACTGTAAATAATTTACAGCTCCTATACAGAAAAAAGCCCTTCAAGATTGTTCTTTAAAAATACAAGGACATAAAATTAATGTAAATCAAAATGAAAAAACAGCCCACTACACAAGGGAAAATGAGCTATCAGGTCTGGTTCCCATTAGAAATTGGAAAACCTTTTAATTGTTCTGGCTAATTTTTAATAGGACACTGAGTCTTATTCATTTTCTAGGCTTTTTACCGTTAATGATCCAAAAAACTAATTCCTACCCAGGAGTTTAGGAGCCTGCTAATGACCTTTACTGTTTATGTGTGGCTAGTTTTCCACACACTTGCAGCCCTTCTCTGACTGAAGATTTCTTGTTCCTTGCTGAATTCCTCAATGACATGGGTCTATAGAGAAAACCTTACTGCATGTGATAGGAATGCAAACTTGTAGTGCACTGCAGACAGACCTGCTGTGACTACAGGCTTGCAAGTTCAAAGCTTTAGTCTTGTTTTCCACATCTACACAGTAACAGAAATAGACTTAACACTGAAAGGCCTTATCAGATTTTAGCGTGGGGAGAAAGGTAACATGTCAGGATTATTTCTAACTATAGTAAATAATCATAAAATGACACACACAAAATTAATGAGCACTAGAAAGCCAAAACTATTTAAGGATTCATGTAGCTTGCATGTCTATAAACACCTAGATTTTGTTGCTTAATCTGAAAGTATTATAATCAACACTTCTGAAGATACTTTATTTGCTTGAAACAATTTACTTTGATACTCAAATTTACTTAGATTTTTACTGATGCGTAGGACTACAACAGTCAATTCTAAAGTAACTGATCTCTTCCTGATAAAAAGACTTTGTTTTAACCGTCTACTAATTTATCGAGACAACATGAGATTTTTTACATATCAGCATAGGGAGATTTCATAAGTTTTATTTTTTTCATGACTTATTAATAGTTTCTCAAACAGCTCTATTCTGCTTTGAAAAGGCAATCCTTGCCTTGTATTTCCACACTACTCAACTCAACATGCACTATCAGTTCCAAGGTAGCACCTTTATGCATCACACCAAAACAACATGAACTTCTCTAAGAGCAGTATTGATCAGAGCTATCATGGAATATTATTGATACGCTGCATACAAAAACAGTCACATCATGCTGTTGTGGAAGAGCTTTTTATAATTTCCGTAAGTGCTAGCAGCCCAGAGCTCTTGTACCACAGAAGTCACGACTGCTGTCCATAACATTTAAATTGTGGCAATATGTCCTTAGGATACTGCTGTGATACAATAGACAGCTAAGCACCATACAGCTGCTTGCTCACTGCCACTCCCCCTGCCCCAGTGGGACAGGGGAAGAGAACAGGAAGATTAAAAGCAGTAAAATTTGTGTAGCTAGATAAAAATTGTTTAATAAGCAAAGGAGGGAAAGAAAATAAAACAAGTGATGCAAAGGCAACCACTCACCATCTCCTGTATGTAGACCAAGGCCCAGCCAATTTCTCAGCAAAAGATGGGAACTTTATAGAACCCCTTGTTTTCCCTTCTTATTGCTGTGCATAGTGTTATATGGCATGGAATATCTCTTTGGTTAGTTTGGGTCACCTGCCTCATTGTGCCCCCTCCCAGCCTATTCCTCACCCCTGATCTACTCACTGGGAGGGCAGAGCAAGAAACAGAGAAGGCCCTGACACCACAAATGCTGTTTAGCAACAGTTAAAACATGGGTGTGTTATCAGTGTTGCTCTGGTCACATATACAAAACCATACCAGCTGCTAGGAAGAAAATTAATTCCATCCCAGCCAGACCCAGTACAGAGAACCACACATCCACTTTTACAAGGAAATTCTTTAGTGTCCAGCACATTGTGTTACGGCTTTCAGAGCTTGCTTGTTTGTTTTAAAAGCACTATGCTATGAGAAAGAGCTTAACAAATCTAGAATAAAAAAGTTAATCTTTCCCCTGTAAGGCTACTTCAGAATGTAATGAGAGAAAATGTAACTATAGTAAATCAAAAACATGCTTACCACTCGGAGAGCATTCGGAGAGCATGTTTCTGGATAGGGCAGTAATATGTATCAATCTCATGGTGATAAAAATTTAAACTGGAAGCTGAATAATGGATTCCAAAATTAAGAGCTCCTTGTGCTATAATCAAGATTCACCATCTGATGGTCCTGTGCTTATACCTAGCTTGGGTACGTTTGGGGACTTCAGTACTATTTCAGGAAAGACTTAGATCTTTAACAAGAATGGGATTCCGGAAAGCTAGAGAAAATCTCCTGCCATTGCCCTTTTCCTCCTTCTATTCTGCTCTTCTATTTCTTTTTTTCTGTTGGTGACATTTTCCTTTTTCTCATTTGGTTCCACTGTTTCTGCTTCTGTAAGGGCAGAATAAAAAGGTCTCGTAGGCAATTTTCTGTAGCTGCTGCTGCTGAGCCAGAAAGCAGAAAGGACAGAAAAAACCAGGAGGAGATTCGTGGGTGTCTGGTAACATCACTGTCTGAAAAAATTTAGCTTGTAACATCATGAGACACCAGAATCACAGCATCAAAGCCATTATCAGCCTCATGGAATCATAAAAACTCCATCTAAAAAAAAAGTAAATGTAAAAACTGTATACCATTTCAGAAGATAAAATGAACTTCATTAATAAATTGGAAATAAAATCCCTAAAGGTTTTTTCCCCTTTCTCTGAGAAAGAGACATTTTAGACAGAAATCAAAAGGGGACACGAGTTTATAAAATTTTGCTCTCATTTAGAGGAGCAATGTAGGTGAAAAATGTGAAGAAGAGACATGGTAATTGCAGTAGCCCATTTCTTTTTTAAGATCGCCTACAGGTTATAAAAAAAATAAAAATATGACAAGTTCTTGCAGGCAAAACTAATTCAAACACACATATTTTAGTCATTGCAAACAGGCATAAAACTTGTTTTTATTTTATCTTTCTCAAAAATATCTACTCAGTTGCTTGTGGTTTGAATGCGCAAATAATGAAAATCTGCTTTGTCAAATATGCCACACTGAAGACTTTAGACAGGGAAAGCCACTGCTTGCCAGAGAAGACAGAAGGCAAAAAAAAAACCAAAAAAAAACCACCACACCAAAAAACCAAAGAAGGTAAAATATCCTTTGCAATCATTTTCTTCTCATTTGATACCACAGACAGAGACACTAAGATGCATTACTCGCAGTTGCAAAGTTTGCATGGTACTACACTAGGATATAATGAAGAGATTCAGTGACTGTGTGAATTTTTTCTTGGAAGCACATTGAAATAATTTAATAAATTTTAAAGATCCAAACCCCTTTATTTCTGAATTGCTACAAGTCATGCTTTTTACCCTTCATTTTCTGAAGCTAACTTCAATTTTAGCTTCATTTCATGGTAGCAGCAGGGCACAAATTTCTAATAAGCAGGAATCAACAAAGAAAGACATTTTATTCAGCATCTTTCATAAAACAAAAGGTAAGAACTACAATTCTGAGTAAAAATACATTAAACTGTGTAATTAATTGTGCATAGAGTATATTTTCCTGGGCAAGGCAAAGAGGTACTGACTTGATGTACTGGGCATATTTAATTGAAAATAATCATATCCTAGTAATCACTAAACAACAAGTCAACCATTCTTTAGAAAAATAATTAACAAGTTTAAGAATTTTAAGAGCTGCATAAATCATGATGTAAACCTCTCTTTATTTAAATACTGAACTGTCACAAAAATCCCTGATTTAAATAACTTTGAATTTAAAAATGCATCTACCCCAAGGTTGTCAACAGATGTTTTGCAAGAATTCAGCTCTCCTGACTTCAGATTAGTTCAATGTTTAGCTCATCTATTGCATTTGTAGCAAGAAAAAAAAAAAAAAAAAAGGCATTTTTCTGTATATGAGTCACTACATTTTTTTCTGTCATTTCTAAAATTTTTCTCAACAAATAGATAGCTCCCTAGTTTTACAGCACTCGATTTCATACACTTTCAAGTATTCTGAGGTTTGAAAGCAAGCTGTTTTTAATTGAACACACTGAATGTGTGAGAAAACATAAGACACAAATTCCTGAGCTGGTATATACTATCTATCGTTCTGAATAAGACTTTCATTTTCTAGCCTTTACTGAAGAAGCAGAACTTCTGTATTCTAGGGTATTTAGCATTCAGAAACATTTTCCTAAACATCCCTTTTTGTGTTTTTAACTGTTTGATATCAAGCACTTAACAGATTTAATTCCATAGGAATCTCTTCCTTGAATATTATTAAGTTGTGGCTTTAATTTTCAGCAAAGCCAGTAGAGTAGACAAAAATGCCTTGATGTGGTTGCAGCTGTTTTCTGTTACAAAAACCCACTTTTTTTTTTTTTTTTTGGCCATGTTGGCTTATATTTTCCCAAGAAATAGATACAGTATACCATAAGAGTACACTAAGGGTACATAAATGTCTTCTCATAGCAATTTTAAAACTCTAAGTATCTTGAGATTTTAAGAATACTTGCAGGTCTATAATCCATTCAGGGAACAGAAAACATAAATAGCAATAAAAGTAAGGGCATAGAGATTTATTTCTTCATAATGTAAGAAACTTCAAGTGCTAAAACACCAATAAAACTGACACAATGCCTCCATCAAATAAGAAGGAAAACAAACAGACAAGCTGCAGACACATGATCTACATGACCTATGTAGTTTAGTCTCACTGAAATCAAGAACTGGCCCAAGGAGCAGTAACACACAAAGACTCAAAAGCAACTATGAACGGAGGCTTAAAAAAAGAACAAAATAATAGTTTTATGAATTCTAGGAGTTTAGACCATATTCCTGATATTTTTAGGGATATCTTTTACAGTGATTCTTCTTGATTGGCCCCGTGCACCAATAGCAACAGGCAGCTCTGATACTGACTTCTATATACCGTATATATGTATATGGTAAAACTGACCTGTGATAAACTTTTGGAAACAGAAATATTCTCTCCCAATAGCACAAGTATGATATGAAAGAAGTCCTGCTATATGTAGAATAACAAAATGCAGAAACCCACAGTGTTCTCTAGTGCAGTAACATAGGTAGTGTAAAATCTCAATTAGCCAAGGAAAAAAGCACAGTTTCTTTTAGAAATGTGGTTTTCTCACAGAGTTTTTGACTCTGCGTTAAATACAGATTATAGTATTTCTTCATTATTTCACACTCATGACACCTAAATCAAGAGCCTCAGCCAAGTGCTAATAATGCTGACTGTAGTTCACAAGGTCCTCACATGTGGCAAAGACACCAGCACATCAGACTGTAATTCAACCCAGATAATATCTAAACACAGAAAATTTAGAATTTTGCTTATAAATTACTGTTTTAAAACTGAGGCCTTTATGACAATACAATTTGCATTCTAAGCGAAAAGAGGATAAATAGGAAGAAGCAGAGAACAGTAATACAACAGAAATTCGACAAATCACACAGGATTAGAAAAAGGTGTATGACACTAGTTTTCAGAAACTTGTTTCCAAGAAATATGTTGAAGTATAGAATTGTAAAGACACCTAGTTTCAAATAATAGTTACTTTCTGCCACTAAGTTTATAACAGTTTTTAGCTCTCTAGGCCTTACAAATGAAAACCCCTT
This sequence comes from Psittacus erithacus, assembly GCA_009867235.2. NCBI lineage: Eukaryota > Metazoa > Chordata > Aves > Psittaciformes > Psittacidae > Psittacus > Psittacus erithacus. The sequence goes on along the minus strand of WYDI02024010.1, from coordinate 6,508 downwards.
TTAGCATCTTGTGTTGTCCTTTTTTTGGTCACAGATTCTCATGTCCCAGAACAAAATAATCTTGAAAAGTACATGCTCTAATTGTTGCAGTTCCTTATTGTTATTATCCTATTCCCTGTGCTCAGAAACACAGGTATCTGCATACAGACAAAAAGTGAGAAAGCTTTTACTCACTTTAAAAAGACAGCAGGTTGATTTGACTATGAAAGCTACAAGTCTATAGGTACATAACACAGCACTGCAGTACACAGGTTTCCTTCCCTCCCACTCACTCATTTCCTGGTAAACCCATGCCTGGTAAATAAGAGATGGCTACATGTTTGTAACTAGAAGCAAAGATAGTCTTCAACAGGTCACACAGCCACACTGAGTAAGTTCCTGTACTTACTCCTCATGACCAAAGAGAATGCCACAAGCCAAGTGACAGATGTGCAGGAAACCAGGTTGCCCAAATAGTCCAAATACTAAGCATAAGCATACCAGCTTTCCTGCACCAGGGACAAAAAAGAATTATGCTCATGTAGAAATCTAAAGGCTTTATAGTAAAGACTCAAAATTTAAAAAAATTATGCCTTGACGATATAGGAATATTTCAGTGCTTAAATTTTTCACCTGTTTTCTGCAGAACATGCTCATATATGAAATGTATTTTAGAATAATGGCTGTGTAAACACCAATTATAAGAAATTTTGCTTTTAGGGAAATTAATACAATTCTAGAAGCAACAAAAAAATTACCAAAATGTAAAAAGTACAACTGCAGGTACCTCACAGAAAACTTCATGTTCCGTAATTTGAAACATATCATTGCTGCAGGAATAGCCAAAAACTTAAATAAAGTTTGGGACAATCGCATTTATACTCAGTGATGTACACCACTGCACAAAAAATGCAAAAGTCTAATATTCTTCCTAAACAAAAGTAAAAGGCATGAAAGTACCAAAAGACTAACTTTTTTCAAAAGAAAGTTATGTGAATTTATCATGCATTTGGAGTACAGGTGACTACCAGAGCTGGAGTCTGTCTTTTGCCAAGAAAGTCAAAGTTCACATGTCACTCATAAGATCTGAAAGATTAATTTACAAAAAGTCTGTGTGATCCCATTACAAGGTCAATAGCTTAAACACAAAGCACTGTGCACCCCAGTTGCTTAGAACTTTCTCTACTGCACATTGGAATGTTTTTTGCCTCGTTGGTTTGGTATAATAAAAAGCACCCAAAGTTCATAGCTGTGTTTCTGATGAATTAATGATGACATTGTTGGTTTTAGAGGACACTAAACTACTCTCAGTTATGTGGAATCACAGCTACTGAATCAGTAGGCAATGACACAGTCAAGTGTTTTGTGTGTTTCTTCCAGGCAGCTAGCAGAAAGCTGCTTATTCATTAGGCTAATTCAGATAGAGAGTTCCTGTTGAAATACATTGAGAAAAGGTCACATTTTTTGAAATGAAAAGTAGAAGCTATGGGGGGGATGATAAATGTTTAAAAGTCATACGTTCTTTAACCAAGGACATTCACTGCTTAGGTTAACATGCTCTCTCATTAAGCTTATTACTAGTTCAGACTTTTACAGGAGTTTCAGGATAGATGGGCAAATTACTCAAATTACTTAAATGTAAGAAGAATCTGATGAAACACAGTTCATTAAGCTAAGACAAGTATAAACGATGTTCATAGAAAGATATACACCCCTGAAAACAAACTTTAGCAGCAGTTTCTAGCATTATTGTACTGAGTAAGATGCAGTAAGAGCATAACAGAAGAGATGGAAGTTCTAAGTATCTGACTTTTTTAATGCTAATGACAGCAATAAAAATATACATAAATATCTAACCTGTTGTTGTTAGAGACAAAAATCTATATAAATACCAAGACTGGATACAGCTGTAACCTGGAAGGAGGATGCTGTGTAGTAGTATAGACTTTGCATTGTGGTTACATGTGTGTTTACCATCCTGGCTGGCACAATTTGAAAGCTATATCTAACTGCTAAAATTAAGTAGTTTTAATTAAGAAAGGTGCACCATGGTTCTGAGCCACAAGATGATGTTTAACCCTATTCAGAGACATCAGAAATCCATTGTTTCTGGAATTTTAAGACAGAACTGTGGATCCCTCAGATCTGCCTGGCAGGAGAGACAAGCAACTTGTTCTTCTCTTGTTGAATCTGTTCATGCATGTATCCCCTTAGAGTACTAAGCTCCAGGAATTCTTCTAATGCACCTGATGTAGTCTATGTTTTACTTTATGCATTACTGGAACTGTATTCCTTATATGGGTCATTCCTTTGTAATTTCATGCGAGCCAGTTTAATACTGGCTAGTGGGAACAATAGGTTTTAAGTCCCCATATTAAAAAGCCAGAGAGAATAACAAGGGAAGGACATGACACAGCTATTTTTGTATTTTATCCTCAAGTCACTCTTGTGAAAGGGGATTAAGGCACTTCAGGCTCTCTATTCAGAGCTGGACGTGCTAAGCACTAGGTCATAACATCTTGCACCTTTTCAGACACGGTCTCTTTGGCTTGGCTTTCCTCACAGAATAGAGTCCCATTTCAGTGACAGCCACAAACAGTCCTGCACTGAATCTATTCTACAGCTTATTGAGGATATATGGTTTTCTTTTAGAAGACAACAGATGTAGTTTGAAACAGCAGGCTTACGAAGAACTAAGCTTAGTTCTACCATTGCTAGACAAATGTTTGAACCATCAGCTATATGGAGTAATTAGAAGAGCTTCTCCTTTTTTGAAAAAAAAAGATGTTTTAAATGCGCCTAGCTTTACAAAGTTCCTCTAGGTTTTAGATCTTAAGAAGACAAAGGCACCTGACTGGACCCCACACAAAATACTTAAGCTCCAGAAAGGGTAGGAGTCCAGACATGTTTGGGTTTTGGTTTGTTTTGGGCTTTTTTCCACTTATAAGTTAGCCTTAGGCTGTTCGCAGCTCAGTAAACTGGCTGCTCCAAGTATTATTCTAAACCCACATAATCCTCACCTTGAACTGCATAGAAAGCCCAGGAATTAACACACATTCACTCCATACAGCTTTAACTGACTTGCCCAAGGTGGGAGGGCAAAGAGTTAGCAGAGCCACTGCACCCACCTTTCTCTCCTGATGTTCTTAGGACCTACTTGGTAGAAATTCACGTCGTTTAAAAAACAAACAAACAAAAAGGCTCTCTTATACAAAGGAAACAGCGATTTAAGTATCCTTTGCTCACTTGATGTCTATATATATGTGGAGTGGGATGAGGGTCTGCAAGTATACATGCATCTACCCACCACACACCCTAATGAATTAATTTAAGCATTTACTGGCTACAGAAATAGCAAGGTGGGCACAGGAAGAGGCTGCAAATGAAAACAATAAAGAATAATAAAGTATTAAGAATAAGTTAGTAAGTGAAATGGATGCATATAATGCAAATTCCTATTCTCCAGGGTTAGGTATTCAATTGTATAATTAAAAAAAACTCGCAGTATTTGACTGTAGGACATGCAGAGAAAATCTGGATCACTGTATCTCCCAAAACTACAAAACAGCCCCACATGTTCATGAAATAAACCATATGAAAAAGAAAAAAATCCACCTTTTTTAAAACATCCAGGAATAATAACAAGACAAAGAATTCTAAGTTGTATAATGAGGAACTTAAGATTTCTTTTTTCATGACATAGGAAAAAAGTTCATGCTGAAAATTTTAAAAGGTTACTCTGAGAGAAAAAAAAGGAAAAATCAAAAAAGGAGTGGCGGATATTTGTTAATACAAGAAATGAGATAAGAAATAAAAGGACAGGTTCACTTTTCCAAATGAAGCCTCTCTACTTCCCATGAGCAGCACGTGGTTGAAAGCTGTATCAGGAGGGAATCTTTTGACTTTTGGACAGCCCCAAGGGCCAAGTACTCTACTGCCTATGCAAAAAGGGGGACACTGTAACAAAGAGGGGAGAGAAAGTCTTGCCCTACTCCAAGCATTTACACCTACAGTATAAATCCATGCCTGTCTGAAGTTAGAGCACTGCATGAAAGGTGTCAACAGATCTTGTGACAGGAACAGTTTGAGAGTCAGAGAACTAATGAACCATCTTATTCAATCTCTTCTCCTAACACAAAAGTGAAGCTGATCCTAAATTTAAAAAACATCTGTGCATATACTGAAGTTGCTGCAAATTAAACATGAGGCATTTAACCTGCTAAATTTCAATTGCTACTAAAAGTTTTATATACAGTTTCTATCATGTATGCAATAAAGACCAAAGATACTGAATGCATAAAAGGGTAAGTTGTTTACCATCCAATTTCTATTCCTGCCTTTTCTGTTTAGTCATTTATTGTACTTCAGTTTATTTATCTGAAAAAAAAAAAATGTAATTTAAGTGACAATTTAAAAATTTGTCCTAAATTATGTCCTTAAAATGCTCCTATTAAAAAAGCGACAAACTTGTTCAAAAAGCTTGACTGAAGAGATTTGAGTATTCTTTCTTGTCATCACATAATAACATGGACAAGCTATGCAAAATTACACATGCCCAGAATAAGAATTCAAACCTAGAAATCACTTCACAAAATGCTATATTTTTATTCATACAAGTGATGATGAAATTGAGATTACAGCAAAAGAAATAGTTTGACAAAAGTACAAAAGTCAATAAGAGAAAACTGCATTCTATATTTCTTCTGAAAACAGAAATTAGAATCAGTAGGACACCACAAGTGATCAAATTTTACATTATTTGAACACTGAAGCAAATATTTTATTGAAAGCCAAATAATGTTAAGATTAGTAAAAAATAACAGAAAGAGGAAAACATACACATGAGCAACAGCTAAAAATAAGAGGTCACATACATCATAAAAATAAAAGAATGTTTAATTCAACTTCCTTAATTATTACTGCTTCCACAAAATATTTCATATAAATTAGGACCATATACTTATACGGTTATTTTATCTTCACTTACATCACACACAGAAAAATAACATAAGTGAATGGACTACAGCCTATTCACTAGCACACATATTCTAAACTCTGCATATGCATTGACACAGACTGTAATCACGTCTGATTTGTTACAGTTCAGTGAATCCTTTATTGCTATTTAATCCTGACTGCTATATATCCTATGATTGCCAACTATCTACATAGCCCTTATTGCACAGAATGTCTGATACCATAAAAGTACAGAACAGTAGTTAAAATTACAGCATTACTAAACACACTAAAACCATTCCTCAAGTTGAATGTCAAAGGTAGCTTTCTGAATGTAATTAGCTTGCATATTTCACAGAACTATCTGAAAATTACATTTTGAACACATGACCAATTCATATGATAGAAAACACCATGAGGCAATGCCATGGCACATTGATATGCTCTTTGCACCTGCACATTTCAGTGTTCCTGTTATATAACTACAAGGAGCTTGAGTAGAGCTATAGACAATATCCAGATGTGAGATTGGCCACCGTAGTTTGACCCACTCATCACATCCCTTAACATCTACATATAAAAGAAATTCTTGTAAAGCAGTATTAAATACCTACTTATATTTCTCTGCAGGAGAGGATTTTTTCCTTGTAGAACACAAACCTTCAGGGTTCATATACATATATATATACACACACACACACGCATATATATATATCCTTCAGCAATTTCACCTAAGGTATTTTAAAAAAAAAGAAAAAAAAAAAAGAAGATAAACATATTTAGGCAAAATTCCACTCTTACAATTTTCTGACAGGCACCTTATTCCAGGCTTGCCATAACTCAAGAATTACTATCATTAGACACTACCATGACATAACTGTAGCAACAAGATATGAAGGATGCGGTTCATATGTACAGTAATCAAAAGCCTCATATTCATGCTTTTAAAATATTTCCTCCCTTTTAATAAACATTAATACTGGGCTTTTCTGGTTTTATTCACCATGAAAAAGCCAAACAATATATTAAGCCAAATAAAATAATTCATAAGTATAAAACCCAAAGAAATACAAAAGTCATTTGTATCAAAGAAGCTAATTTAAGTAGATATTAAATATTTAGTCAGATTTCTTCAATGATATGAACACATTTCATCAGATGTATTACAGAATCACAGAATCGTATCATAGTCGAGGTTAGAAAGTTGCTCTGGAGATTGCCTAGTCCAAACAGCCTTCTCAAAGAAGGGTCAGCTACAGTACGTTGCTCATGGCTGCATCCAGACAGGTTCTGATTCTTTGAGGATGGAGACTCCAAAGCCTCTTGGCAACTTGTTCCAGTGTTCAATCACTTCTTAGAGTGGCCCAGGCACAGCTACAGGTTGGGCAGAGAAGAGATTCAAAGCAGCCCTGCAGAGAAGGACTTGGGGGTGCTGGTCGATGAGAAAATGAACATGAGCCGGCTTCAGTGTGCACTCGCACCTCAGAAAGCCAATCGTATCCTGGGCTGCGTCAAAAGGAGCATGACCAGCAGGTCGAAGGAGGTGATCCTGCCCCTCTACTCTGCTCTCATG